>LOJH01029738.1:4965-17328 GCA_001685095.1 Ellobius talpinus
GTGTGTGTATGTGTGTGAGTGTGTGTATGTGTATGTGTGTGTGAGTGTATGAGTTTGTGTGTATGTGTGTATATGAGTGTGTGTATGTATGTGTGTGTATGAGTGAGTGTGTGTATGAGTGTGTATATGAGTGTGTGTATGTGTGTATATGTGTGTGTATGTGTGAGTGTATGTATGTCTCAGTGTGTGTGTGCATGAGTTTGTGTGTATGAGTGTATATGTGTGTATTTGAGTGTATGTGTATATGAGTGTGTGTGCATTTGAGTGTATGAATGTGTGAGTGTGTATATGAGTGTGTGTATGTGTGTGTATGTAGGTGTTTCTGAGTGTCTGAGTGTGTGTTTGTGTATGAGTGTGTGTATGTGTGTGTATTTGAGTGTGTGTGTATGAGTGTGTTGTGGGAAGATGTTTCTAGTCCACCCTCAGCCCCCTTCCAGGGAAGGTAAGTGTGGAGCTGCAGGCGTAGAGAAAACACACCTATCTCCAATGGCAGCTCTGTTCTAACCTAGATATTTGCAGGGAAATGTAAACCAACGAACCCCAAGGTCTAAGGAGGGGCTAAGAGTGTGTTTGTGTTACCCACAAGAGGTTTGGCCCAGGTGTGGGAAATCCCTTTTGCTTAATTCTCTCTTCCCCTCAAAAGGAAGAAGTCAAGGCTGTTCATTTCTGGCCTTTTTGATTTCCTAGCTTCAGTGGAGGAGGCTGGAGAAGCTAAAGATGCTAGAAACATGGTAGGTAGCTCCTGTGAGGTCCTAAGGTTTTGTCCCAGGGTGTGGAACAGAACCTGAGATATACCAAGTCTTAAAACCCTTTATGAGCCCGTTACCCGAGGGTCACTTTCCCCAGCAACATTGACTCACAAAACAGAGTGATACAGCTTTCCCTTAGCTCCGGAAGGCACAGGTCACAATGGCCGTTGGGGCTAACCAAGAGGAGTAATGCCAACAGAAAGCCGTGCTTGGCGCCTGCTCCCGCAGCCGCGGGCTGGGCCGGGCCTGCGTCTCCTGCTGCTATTCCACTACCTGGACTGGGCCTTCTGGCCTTGGGGTTAGCAGGAACAGGGCAGAGCTTCACTGCCCATGTGTGTCATCTGCTTTGTGAAGGCACTAGTGCACGTGTTCAAGATCTACTTGACAGCAAACTACACTTACGATTTCCGCGGCTGGCCGGTGGACTTCCGCTGGGATGACGTGCATGCCTCAGGCGCTGGCAGCAGTCACCGAGCTTTGACATGTGCTGCAGCTGCAGCAGGTGTGTGGCTGCTACATGATGCAGCACTGGGCGCGGACACACTCACAAGGCCTCCACGTGGGGCTCAGAGCCAAGCACAGTGCCTCTTCCAGCAGATCCGTGAGCTGCCCAGCCAACTCGCCAGCTATGCGCTGGCCCACTCCCTGGGCCGCTGGCTTGTATACCCTGGATCTATGTTTTTGATGACACACGCGCTATTGCCTCTACTGCAGCAGGGCCAAGAGCGCCTAGTGGAGCGCTACCGTGGGCGGCGTGCCAAGCTGGTGGCTTGCGATGGCAATGAGATTGACACGATGTTCATGGATCGTCGCAAGCATCCAGGCAGCCATGGCCGTGGCCTGCGACTGTTTATATGTTGTGAAGGCAATGCTGGCTTCGATGAGATGGGCTGTCCGTCGGCACCTCTGGAGGCTGGATACTCAGTGTTAGGTTGGAATCACCCTGGTTTCGGGGGCAGCACAGGAGCACTTTTTCCTCAACATGATGCAAATGCAATGGATGTGGTCATCAAGTATGTACTGCACCGCCTGAACTTCCCGCCAGCACATGTCGTGGTTTATGGCTGGTCTTTTGGAGGCTTCACAGCCACCTGGGCCGCTATGACTTACCCAGAACTAGGTGCACTGGTGTTGGATGCCACCTTTGATGATCTGGTGCCACTAGCGCTGAAGGTCATGCCTCACAGTTGGAAGGGGCTGGTGGTACGCACTGTAAGGGAGCACTTCAATCTCAATGTTGCTGAGCAGTTATGCTGCTACCCAGGCCCAGTTCTGTTGCTCAGACGCACCCAAGATGATGTTGTCAGCACCTCGAACCATGTAGCTACTCTGCCATCCTGTCCAGGGGAGGGCGATGTGGAAGGTAACCGTGGCAACGAGCTGCTCTTGCGCCTGCTACAGCACCAATACCCGTCTGTGATGGCCCACGAGGGCCGCACGGTGGTAACCTGTTGGCTGCGTACCAGCAACTTGGCTCAAGAAGCTGCATTCTATGCGCGCTACCGCGTTGATGAAGAGTGGTGCTTGGCAATGCTGCGTTCTTATCGTGAGCGCCGCCAGGAGATGGATGATGCTGAGGCCTGGGGGCCATACGGACCTACTTTCCCCTGGCTTGTGGGCCAAGGCCTGAGTGCCCGGCGGCGCCGGCAGCTTGCACTGTTCCTAGCACGCAAGCATCTCAAAAACTTGGAGGCAACACACTACAGCCCATTGGAACCTGAGGACTTCCAATTGCCCTGGGGACTGTAGCTATTGTTTATGTGACTCACGAATTTGGGCAGTTTACACCTTTCAGCTCCCATCAACTGTTCCTCTCCTTATACCCCTACAGAAAATCTGGCCCAACTGGGGATTTTGGTGTCTGAGAGAGTGGGCAAGTATATCTTGGACTGTACGTCTTCACTTTTTTCTGTTCTCCGCCACTTTTCTCCTTTCTCATCCTCCCACACATGAATGCCTGTGTCTAGTTCTTGAAGGAGTGTAAAGGTGAAACCTGACCCAATTTATGGTAATGTGATGTCTGATAGTGGGAGGCCAGGGAGGCTGTGGGGCTACAGGGGGTGCCTTTCACATGGTTTGGACTGTAGGGTAGCTCCTAAGAAGAGGACACCAACTAAATATTCAAGTAGTTCCTAGTGAAAGGAGAATACTAGCCGGGTGGTGGTGGCACACACCTTTAATCCCAGCACTCAAGAGACAGAGGCAGGCACATCTCTGTGAGTTTCTGGGCCAGTGCGGTCTACAGAATGAGTTCCAGGACAGCCAAAGCTAAAAAGAGAAACCCTATTTGCAAAAGCGGAAAAAAAAGAAAAAGTAAGGAGAGTACCGGCGACTACCGACACTTGTAGGACCTCCTTGCTAGCAGATTTCAGCAGTTACAGTACCCAGTTCTCATTTCCACATTCTGTGAAGAGAGATCCACAGAGGGGCTATAGACTTAGAGTAATAGTGCACAGGGTAGCTTGGATCCTAGAGATCCTGAATGATTGCTTGTTACTTGGGCCAGACCTGGGTTAGGTCTGGGCCTTGTTCATGGCTCAAGAATGAAAAGCAGCCAGGCAGTGGTGGCGCACGCCTTTAATCCCAGCACTTGGGAAGCAGAGGCAGGCAGATCTGTGTGAGTTTGAGGCCAGTCTGGTCTACAAGAGCTAGTTCCAGGACAGACTCCAAAGCAACAGAGAGAAACCCTGTCTCGAAAAACCAAAAAAAAAAAATGAAAAGCAGAAGATGGCATGGTGGTGCATGCCTTTAATCCCAGCACTTGGGAGATGGGCAGATGGATCTCTGTGAGTTTGAGGACAGCCTGTTCTATGGAGGGAGTTCCAGGACAGCGTTATACAGAAAAACCTCCTCCGACCCCCGCAAAACAAAACAAACAAACAAACAAAACCCTGCAAAACAGAACAAGTCTTCAGCTCACCACTATCTGACTTGTACTCATTATATGGAGCAGAGACTACTGACTGTTCATGCCATTTCCAGTCATGTGGACAGGGGCCGACCAGGTTGGGTTAATCAAGACAATAAATGGAGAAGATATATTAATGGATATCCCTGAACAGGATACTGTCATAATCAGTGAAGCACCCAGTCCTGTGCAAGAAGACACCTGTAGGGAGAAGAGCCAGAAAAGGGAGGGGTAATGGGAAACTTCCAGGAACTTCCAGAAAGCTACTCATAGGGGCCTGGTTGGAAGGGAAGTTCAACTTTGTAGGAGGCGCAGTTCTGGAAGAGGGGGAATATCATTTAAGGACCTTTCTTCCAGGAAACTAAAGGCCAAAAGAAACCGTGAGAGTAGACTGCTGCCCAGGGGTCACAGCTCCCTCTGAAGTTGGAGGAACTCTTTCTCCTGTTAGTGTTGACACACTAACACCACAAGAATGTCAAAGTTCTGGAGGGATCTTTGGAAAATTACTTTTTGGGAAAAAAAAAAAAGAGAAAACACATGGGTGCGTGCACAGGACTGGGCTTCAGTTACTGGGAGGGTCCACTGGCCCCTGCTGTGTTCGGGGCTCGGTAAACTCTTCCAGTACCAGACTGCGAGCCGCCTCCGTCTGGAGAGAGCGGCGCCTGCAGGGCAAGAGGATGAATCGCGCTTTCTCTCTTTTAACTGAAACCCCCAGACAATAAAAATGTCTTCATAAAGAGGCTGTAAATACAACTTAATTCGTAGAGTGCTTGCTTAGCATGCATTAAGTTTTGGATTCTCGATCCCCAGTACGGTGTAAATCGGCTGTGATAGCTCACTTCTGTAATCCTAGCACTAGGGAGGTGGAGGTTGGAGGGTCGTTAAAGTCAAGGTCATCTTTGTCCACGTAGTCAACTGTCTCAAAAATCAAAACCAAAAACCAAAAGAAATTCTCGGAGGCAGGGAGAGGTTGACTGCGGGCTGGGGGGTGAACAGGCCTGAGTTTGACCCACCGAGGTGCTCGGTTGAGGGGCTCGTGGGTAGCCGAGGACATGATGGGGTGAAGCGCACTGTAAAAAAAACCGAACCGTCCCTCGAGCTTCGGCTGCTCTGGCCTTTTTACCCAGGAATCTCACTGGCTAAACCAGCCTGGAAGAATTACTTCCCGCTTCGCCGTAGTTTGGAGCTCTAAAATTGAACGATTACTCTTACGTAAGGCCAGAGGACGTTCTCATTGGACACCACTTGAGCGAGGGCCGGGAAGAAGACGGAGCCCAAGAGCAAGCGGAAGTAAGGCGGCGCGGCGCTGATTACGTAATACTGCTGCGGCCCGACACTTCCACGGGCTCGCGTGTACGCGGCTGCCAGGTTCCAGTACTCAGACCTTAGCTCCCGTAGGGCTTACGATCCTCGCTCCGACGCCAGCTACGGCTCAGCTGTCACCCGAATATGGACTCCGCCAGCCAAGGTACCAGCAGATGGGCATGGGCTGCGTCGCATTCCGGCAGTCGCGGCTCGGCTCCTCGGTCCTCTCAGCCTCTGCCGGTCCAATTCACGGCCTCTCTTCGGCCGACAGGCCCTTGACCTCAAGGCTCCTGATGGTCGTAGTGTGGGTTCTGTCTTGCCACGGCGCCTGGGCCTCCCCTGGGATCGCCCTGAAGCGGCCTTCCTCGGCGCCCTCTCGGTTCCTAGAGTTTGCTAACTCCAGACATTCTCCGTGTGCCGTCCGCCACTTGCGGCCCTCTATCTTTCGCTGGGCCCCTGGGAATACCCCATCTGGTGTTGGACTCTAGCCGAGGTGTTGTGGGCGGCTCTCTACAGGGAAGGGACGGTGCAACCATCCTTGTGTTTAGAGCAGCGCCCCTTGGGTGGTAACGCCACTGTTACCTACTTAAGAGGTTGCCTCACGGGAGAAGGGTAGAGTGAGTCAGGGCACACCCAGAACAGATCTGTTGCCAAAACAGACGCCACGAGAAGTGTGGCTCAGGCTCAGACTAAAATCTTAAGAAGATGGTATACAAGTGGGGGTGCTTACTCACACTTACATTAGCTAAACTCAAAAAGCTTTTCTCCAGTTTAACCTGCACCGACACATTACCTAAGCATTAGAATGGGTTTTTTGTTTGTTGGTTTGTTTTTGTTGTTTTGTTCTTTGAGACAGTTTCTCTGTGTTCCTTTGGCTGTCCTGGAACTCGCTCTGTAGACCAGGCTGGCCTCAAACTCAGAGATCCACCTGCCTCTGCATTCCAAATGCTGGAATTAAAGGCGAATCTCCTCTCCCCGACTCCCCAGCAGAATTTCTGGGTTCTTATACATGCTGGACATTCTGGATGTTTTCCTACTTTGATGGGTGTTTGCAAATTTGTTGAGCTTTGGCATTCTCATGGAGTTTTCTTTCCAGGAGCCTCAGTTAGTCTAAACCTTTTCCAGGTTTGTCCTGATTTCTGCTTCTTCCAGGGAGCTGTTCTTGTCTCAAGAGTCTTCTTTGCAATCTTTCTCCCCTGAGAATCTTCTTTGCAGCTAAGTTTCACTTGTCTCTGAGGGACTTTCAGCTTTTATTGTTGATTCTGGCAGGGAGGGCCTTAGTAAATCTAGTTAGTTTCAAGGATTTCCTGAAGCTTTTGAGTTGTTTGCCTTCCTGCTGGAGGAGCTTTCCCTGCAGGATGGAGTCTTTGAATTTTAGAGGAAATAATTTACACAATGGTGGTAAAAATCTTTCCCTAGTTGGTGTGAGACCGTGGTTCTAGCCTGGCACCAGGATGAAAAGGAAAGGAAAGAGATGAGGGGGGAGAGGAAGAGAGCACAAATTTGAAGCCACTGGCATCCTCAATAGATAGTTGTTTGTTTTTTCCAGATAGGGTTTCTCTGTGTAGCCCTGACTGTCCTGGCTCTAGCTCTGTAACCAGGTTGGCCTCAAAATCTAAAGTCAAAATATTTTACTTATTTTTATCTTAGGTTTGTATTTTGTCTGTGTATGTCTGTATACCTTGTGTGCCTGCTGCCCATGGAGGTCAGAAGAGGACATTGGACCCCTGGGAACTGAAGTGACAGGTGGTTGTGAGCTACTGTGTGGGTGCTAGGAATTGAACTAAAGTCTTTGGAAGAGCAACAAGTGCTCTTAGCTCCTGAGCAATCTCTGCTGTTCCATAAATAAATAAAATTTCAAAAGCTACTTGCATGAAACAAAGTCAATTACTTTAAAGAGTTGGGCCATGGCGGTGCACTCCTTTAATCCCAGTAATAGGGAGACAGAGGCAGGTGGATCTTTGAGGCCAGTCTGATCTACAGAGTGAGATCCTGGACAGACAGACAGAGCTACTTTAGAAAAACTTTGTCTCGAAAAAACAAACAAACAAAACCTTTAAAAAAGAAGATGTTACCAGCTACTGTTGAGTAGAACATCTAGTTTTTCAATGTTTTCAATTTATATTTAGTAGATTTTAGAATTTGTGTAGTTGACAAACTTATGTGTGATTAAGGATGTTTTCCTTTCTATTCTGTGCTTTTGACCAGGCTGGCCTTGAACTCACAGAGGTTTGCCTGCCTGTGCCCCCTGGGTGCTAGGATTATAGATGTGAGGCCACTGTGCTCGATAAGAATGGCTTTCTTTCTTTCTTTTCTTTTTTTTAAAAAGATTTATTTATTATGTATACAGTGTTCTGTCTGCATGTATGCCACCAGACCNTGGAAGAGCAGTCAGTGCTCTTAACCTCTGAGCCGTCTCTCCAGCCCCCAAGAATGGCTTTCTTTATGTGGTACCTTCTATGCGCAGATAGGAAGATGTGCTGATGTGAAGTAAAAATGGTGACTGCAAGAATTTGAAGAATCTAGTGTTAGAGATGTGTGGAAAAATGTACTTTTTCCTATCTTTGTACATATGGCAGTCTCCTGTTTGTGAGAGGATCAGGGATGGAATGAAAGGTGATTTTTGTTTTGCTGACTCCTTCCTGGGGCTGGATGACTAGCATGTATTTCATGCATGTAACCTTTAGCCTTCCCTGAGCTGAACGGAAAGTAATACGCTATATTTACTGCCTTCACTCAAAAAACATCGAAGGTTTATTAGATTGGACTGCATTCTGTGAAGTAGGGCTTCCTGCTGTAGAAGGTAGCATTTCACAAGGGAAACGAGAACTATGGTTTGGCTGCCTTAACTAGTGTTTCTTGTACTCCAGCAGTGCAGGTAGTATTGGGTTTGCATCTCAGGTGCCCAAGAAGTAGCTGTTCTCCATCCAATACCCCATCATGATAGGCTTTTAGAGGTATTTCAAGTTTCCACTTTCTGCCGCCTTTTTTGGCCACCTATTTCCTTCTATTCTTGTGTTTTTCCTAGTAGAGTAACAACTTCCTTGACACTTCTTGACTTCATTTTTGTCTCTGACAGATATCAACCTGAATTCTCCTAACAAAGGTATGCTGTCTGATTTCATGACTGATGTCCCTGTCGACCCAGGTGTGGCCCCCCCGACCCCAGCTGTAGAGGGCCTGACAGAGGTGGAGGAAGAAGAGCTCCGGGCTGAGCTTGCTAAGGTGCCTCGGTTTTATTTCCTGTTCTGGGGTAATCATGAGTCCTTTTGGGTTGTACTGAAAGTAGAACAATTTATCCTGTGACAGAATATTGCTGGGGTGTTCTGTTCTGTGTCTACTGGGTTATCTCTTTGTATGTGCCTGGTTCTAAAGTGTTGACTTGAATCACCTGTTAGAAGAGACAGGGCCTAATCTCATTTCACCACCTCTGTCTGTCTGGAAATACTAGGTGCTCCATGAAGATGATGTCTGCACAATAATGTCTCCAAGTATACTGTTTGCAGATACTCACACTTGAAAGTCATTTCTAAGACCTCATGAATCTGTATCCACTGGCTCTTTTTAGTTTCAGTTTGTTTGAGGTTGGTCTCAATTCATAACCTTCTCTTCTAAATGCTGGGATCACGGGCAAGTGGCACCATGTTTACTTTTGTTTCTTTTTCTTTTTTTTTCAAGACAGTTTTCTATTTAACAGCTCTGACTGTACTGTAACTCACTCTGTAGACCATGCTGGCCTCGAACTCACTCACAGAGTTCTGATAGCCTCTCCACCCGAGTGCTCGGATTAAAGGTATGTGCCACCAACACCCAGCTCATTTTCCTTTTTATTATCTTTTTGATAAGGGGTCTCATCCCCAGTCAGGTTCAAGGATGATTTGTTTCCTGGGACTATAGGAGTGCACCATCATGCTTGACTGAAAAATTTGTTTTCAGTGTAGCTGTTTATACTGGGACTAAAAATATTGGGAACACATTCTGTTGTGGGAAAGCTTCAAAGTTTTCTTTCTAGAAGTTACTTTTCTTTTAAAAGTTCAGGTTCTTCTTATTAAGACTCTTTCTTGCTGGGCAATGGTGGCACGTGCCTTTAATCCCAGCACGTGAGAGGCAGAGACAGGTGGGTCTCTACATTGAGTTCTGAAGGCCAGGGCTACACACAGACACACACACACAGAGCGAGTTCTGATATGCTAGTTGGGGTGCTGATGCCAGATAAAGGCAGAAGAACTGTCGTTGGGGATGCTTTTTTTTTTTTAAAGACAAACTTTCTATAAGTGAAAACTTCTAAGAAAGTCTCATTATAACATGGGTAAGGATGTTTGATGGTCACTTCCTGTAGTAGTCATAGCCTCTTAACATCAACTACATTTTTATTTTTTTGTGGTGCTGGGATTCTAACTCGGCCTCATATACACAAGGCAAGCACTCTACCAACTGAGCTAAATCCCCAGCCCTGCTTCTTTTACAGGTGGAAGAAGAAATTGGCACTCTGCGCCAGGTCCTGGCAGCCAAAGAGAGGCACTGTGGAGAGCTGAAAAGGAGGCTGGGCCTTTCTCCTTTAGGGGAGCTGAAGCAGAACCTGTCTAGGAGCTGGCATGATGTGCAGGTCTCTACTGCGTAGGTACCACTCCCACTGTGGCACAGTGGGGATGTTCCTTTGGCTAAGGAAGTGCCTCTCTTTCTTGTGGATGGATTGTATGAGTGCTGGGGAATGAGACACTTTACAACAATCAGTATTAAATGAGACTGCTGGGAATAGGTGACCAGAAAACTTGAGTTCTTAGGGACTGTGCCTGTGTTTACTCAGAGGATGAAATCTGCATGTGTTTGAAAAGGTGCATGGACTTAGCTAGGTGTCCAAGTAGAAAATGTTTCCCCTGGGTCCAAATTGGTCAGAGCACCAATGAAGTCCTTAGACGTGGGTACCAGTCTCACATGTCACTGAGCTGTCAGAATCTGGTGAGAGTTTACCATGTTTATGTCCATGTTTCTCCTGTTAGAGCATTGCTTTGGTGGATGTCTCCAGAAGCTTTTTACTAAAGAAGCAAACATTTACACTTTGTAAATTTCACCTCTAGAAATCCCCTGTTTCTGTACTAGGTAGGGTATTGAGGACTTTGGG
The DNA here is from genome assembly GCA_001685095.1 of Ellobius talpinus. Classification (NCBI taxonomy): domain Eukaryota; kingdom Metazoa; phylum Chordata; class Mammalia; order Rodentia; family Cricetidae; genus Ellobius; species Ellobius talpinus. The sequence continues at coordinate 15,050 of LOJH01029738.1, forward strand.
TCCAGTCTTATGGTACCTATCAGAGCAGGCAGGGGCCATGGGCTGTGACCTTCCCAGGAGCCTTTTGCTCTTAAATGACCAGGTGCTCCTGTGTTGTGATTGGAAGAGGGCATGCTCATCTCTGTCTTAGAGAGTCCTAGCTAGCCCTGGGCCTACACACAGGTGTGGTAGTGGCTCTAGACTGTGGGCTGCACAGCAGGAGTCTTTTGTCGTCTTTGGAGTCTTACGTGCAGCCTGAAGCCCTGGTTGGAATCGTTCCAGATATTCATCACAGACTTTCTGTTTCTAGCTATGTGAAAACGTCTGAGAAACTTGGAGAGTGGAATGAGAAAGTGACCCAGTCTGACCTGTGAGTGCCCACGCTGTCAGTGTCCTTCCTCGCTCTTTTCTCGGACAGGGAAGCTGTGCACCCTTGGCACGAAATGTCTTTCAGTGCTTGCTGGCTATTGTTCTCTTCCCAACTTAATAATTAAAGGATGCTTTAAATACCTGAAGGATAGAGTACAGTAGTTAGAGAAATCTACTCAGTCACCAGACCATGCTTAAAATTCTCTGCCTGCTTATATGAGGTTCCTGAAGTGAGTGGGCACTGTCTCTGAATATTAAATATACCCTGACTTGTGGCAGTGACATGGTGGTTGATGTCATCTGACCTGTTGGTGGTGGTAGATTTTTGTGCTTGTCTTCCTGTGCTCTACCCCAGATTCACCTCCAGCTGTTGGTGTATGAGAGATTCTTGGATGGGAGTAATGGTGTCACATGTTGGTGGGTTCATGAAGTTCTGTGGTCTGGAGGTACTGCACTGTCAGCCACATAAAATATCAGTAGAGCATGAATTATTTGAGGAGGGCCCTTGTATGTCTGTCAAAGTTCAGTTTAGTGACATCTGTTGTTTTGGGATCCTTAATCTAGGTAATGATGTCATCTACCTGTGTACTAGTCTGATTATAATATCTTTGCTGGATTGATGCATGATTTAATCAGACTTCAAGAGATGGTTTCTGGCAGGATTTGACTGCCAGAGAATAGTTTCCTTTTAGATGGAAATGATGACATGGTTACTTTAACACTTAGGGGAGAAATCTTTCCATGTTTGACCTGAAGGAAATTCTGATGAGCTTATCTTAAAGGTGTCTGGGGTCCTCCTTAGTTCCCTGTGCTTGAAGGGCCTTAAGGTCTGGTGTCATATGGGAAGCAGTCAGGTATAGAAAGCTCTGGTTTTCTTTGGTTCAACATTCAGTTGTTACCTTAGCTTTCCTATGGGTACTGACAATTATCTTCAGGACTGAATTGGACAGTTTGCTGGAATCATATATTCTCTAGGTGGAGACACTGTCATCTATATTGCTAGAGACCTAGACAGGCAGACAGGCTCATAATGTAGATTCAATGTGAAGGTAGTCTTGTGAGAAATGTGTATTCATTGTGTTAAAAAAATTGCCTGACATAGAGTTGTCTGGTATGCCATCTTGAATAGTTCCTAAAAGAACGCACAACAAATACTTGGGCTTTGTGTGGAAGTGTAGTTTATGAAACATCATTCCAACTTCCTCTGGCAGAGGCTTTCTGGGGTTTTCTCCCATCTTTTGGGGGGAAGAGCTGTCAGCAGTGATTCCTAAGATAGAGGCATTCTGCATTGAGAAATCAGGGTAATGGGAAGAGGACTAAAGATGCCACTTCTTCTTATCCTCTGCTTGGTTAGTGCCTATCTTTTTTTTTTCAACAGACTTGATTCAATTTTTATTTTTCTTGTATAAAAACCCTTATGTGGTAGTCACAGCTGGAGCCTGGGTCCTCTGGACAGAGACTCTGGTGTGGGTTTTCACAAGATGCTCAGTGACTTCCTGATAAGGAGACTTGGTGAACACAGTCTCTATCCAGAGGTCGGGGGTCATGTAGCTGTAGGTCTTAGAGACGGCATTAAAAGTGGCCTTGGCAAAGTTGCCCAGGGTGGCAGTACAGCCCCTGGCTGATGTGTAGCAGTCATCAATGCCAGCCATCATCAGTAGCTTCTTGGGCACAGGAGCGGAGACTATGCCAGTGCCTCTGGGGGCAAGGAAGAGATGCACAAACACAGAGGCACAGCAGCCTGTCACTTTGCACGGAACAGTGTGGGGCTTGCCAATCTTGTTCCCCCAGTAGCCTCTCCACACAAGGACAATGGAAAGCTTGGTCAAGATGGCCCCTCGGATGGCACTGGCTACCTCCTTGGAACACTTAACACTGAGACCAACATGACCGTTGTAGTCCCCAATAGCAACGAAAGCCTTGAACCTGGT
>LOJH01029739.1:10134-20534 GCA_001685095.1 Ellobius talpinus
TGTGTGTGTGTGTGTGTGTGTGTGTGTGTTTTCTGGTGTTTAAAGCATTTGCAACATACTATAGGTTTTAAGTGTCAGCACTTTACAAATATTTAAACTTGAAGTTTGTTGTTCGCTTAGATGTATTGCACGGTGAAATTGAAAGCACAGAATTCTCAGGGAATATGACATTCAGACGATAGTAACTCTGCTTTACTGACCACCCATGGGAGGTTCATTCAGCAATCATTCATCCTGGGAACTTCTGTATCACAGCTCTCAGCAATGTTTGTTCCACTCTTTGCTATTCCAGGACTAAACAACCAAAATAGGTACTCATACTAGCGCAAAAGAAGAAAATGATTGGTTTGTATTAAGTACGTTTCAATCAGAATGGCAGTGGTTTCTGAACTGGAAGTATCTGTTGCCTGGAGTTTTAGCTGTTTCTTATCTATTGATATCAGGGTATACACTGGTCACTTTTTTCTCTCTGCACTATAGGATTTTTGTCTTTAATCCTATATTTTGTCTTGCTAATCTTATTATTTAATGATGACATCTTACAACATCTATGTGAATATACCCATTTGAAGTGTCATAAAGTATATATATATATGTATATATATATATGTATATATATACTTCTGGAAATTGAAATGATTTGAAAAATCAATTGCTTTAGTTTTGTTAAGTGGTGTAGTTCATTTGCAGCTTTCATGACATGTTGAAAATAAACATTTTTATTTGATTTTTATGGTTTTTACAGAATATAACTTTTTATCCTCTAGATTCCAATTACACTTTCCTGTACCTGTCCTATGTCAGATTATACCCACCTTTCCACCTCCCCAAATTTATACCTTTTCCTGCTCTCTAATGAAAAAACAAGCAGGCATCGCTTTTTCAAAAAGAATAAAGTATAAAATAAAAACAAAGTTGAGCAGGACAAAATAAAAACCAAAAAGAAAATAAAAGAACCAAAGGAAAAGCACAAGAAACACACCCACAAATTAAAAAAACAACAACACATTGTAAAACCATATAGATGATCCAAAGACCTGTAAAGTGAGAGAGGGGGCAGAGCAAAGAAAGATGGAAGGAAATAAGATACTCACATAAAGCATCAAAATACAATAAAACTCTCTTAAATATCAGCGAGTTTGTTTTGTGTTGACCGTTTACTGCTGGGCATGGAGCCTGTCCCTGGGTAAACCCAGTGAGACTCCATGGGAGAAAACTAATTTTTCCGTCATGAGCAGTTATCAATTGGAGACAGCTTCTAGTTTAGGGATGGGGTTGTATCTACTTTATCACTCAGTGCTGGGTAGAACTTAGACCTGGTTTAGACCTCTGTAGACCCTCTCTCTATATGCTGTCAGTCTCTATGAATTCATATGTGCATCAATTCCATTGCTTCTAGAAGGACTTGTGTGTGTGTGTGTGTGTGTGTGTGTGTGTGTGTGTATGGGTGTTCCATCCTTACTGGCTCTTACACTCTGTCTCTACTTCAGCAAACTTCCCTGTTATTTGAGGAGAGGTATAAGATGGGACCATATCATTTGGCTGAGTGTTACAATGTCTCTAAGTAGGCATACAGTCCAGTTGTTTAGACTCTGTATTTGCTTCTGTATACTGCAAGAGGAAGCTTTTCTAATTATTGTTGAGCAAAACATTGATCTATGAGTATAGCAGAATCCTGTTAGAAATGTATTTTTAATATGCTCCTTTAGCAGAACAGTAATACTTTCTTTTGCCCTAGTTTCATAACCTATCTAGTCCAGGCATGTTCTTTGTTATCTGAACACCATTGAACATGGGTTCCATCTCATGGAATTGATCTTAAATCTTATCAGATGATGGTTAGTTACACCTACAATATTTTTGCCACTGTTCCCCCAGTGTATCTTGAAGCCAGAACACCATTGTAGGTCACTGGGTTGGCATTTACTATTTTCCCTTGGGAGTATGCAAACTGCCTTCCACTACCATAAACACTAGTTAGTAGACGTGAAAGCTCTAGGTAGGCACCAGCTCTCTTTCTCCTTGTGCAATGCCTTATGCAGGTGTTAGGGATTTTTTTTTCCAGCAATTGGACTTACTGTCAGTTTGTGGAGAGCAACCAAATAGCCTTACCAATGGCTTGCTTGGGTTGTTTGGAATTTCCATGGAGCCCCTTTGGCCAACAACTGTATTACTTGTAACATGACATGTCCAGTTGAGGCTTGACTCGTCTGTTATTTGGTATTCACTTTTATATTTCTTTCATGCCATATGTTTTAAAAAGCTTCTAGTTATTCGGTCTTCATTTCACCCCCCCCAAATAGGCGAGAGTTCCAGCTATCTGTCACCTCCCCCTCCCTTATTCCTTGTCGCATCCCCCTCTTCATCTGCTCCTCTGTTCCAGGCTGTGCCTGCTCCACCTCCAGCCATAATTATTGACTATATGTCTTCTTCCTAGAAAGATTCTTCATAGTCCGTTATTCTCTATTTAGCTTCTGTGTTGTATGAATTGTATGTAGATTGCTTATCAAATACTTAACATCCAATATCCACACATACGTGAATATATACCACATTTGTTTTTTCAAGTCTGGTTACCTCATTCAAGATGATTTTGTCTAGCTCTATCTCTTTACCAGAAAATTTCATGATTCTTCTTTTTTAAAAGCTGAATAATTTCCCATGATGTAAACATACTACATTTTTTCTTCATTCATTCATTGATGGAAATAAAGTCTCTTTCTAATTCTGGCTATTAGGAATAGAGCAGCAATGAACAAGTTTGGGCAAGTGTCTCTGTAATAAGATGTAAAATCTTTTGGGTATATCTCATGAGTGAAGTAGCTGGATGTTCAGGTAGATCTAGTCCCGGCATCCTGAGGTACTTCCAGCATAATTTCCATAGTGACTGTCCAAGTTTACACTCCCACCAGCAATGTATGAGAGTTCCCCTTACTCCACACCCACACTAGGCTGAGCTGTAACTTGTTTTATTTATCTTTGTCATTCTAGTAGTTTAAGATGAAGTCTGAAAGATATTTAATTGCAATATCAATTTCAAGACGTTTTATACATGTTCAGTAGTTTAAGTGTTTTCAACCTTTTTTTCCTCTTTTATATCTGAACCCCTTGTTTAATTGAGTTGTTTTCTTGATTCCAGTTTCTTTTTGGTGTGTGTGTGTTCTTTGATAAATTTTAGATATTAGCCCTCTAGTATTTATGAAGCTGATACTTTTTTCTCATTTAGTATCTTGCCATTTTGTCTTAATAATGGTGTCCTTTCAGTTTCATGTAGTCCCCTTTTATATTAATTATTCTTCTTATTTCCTGTGCTTTTGGTGAATAAATATTTTAAAGATAAAAAGAAACAATAAATTTGACATTTATCTTTAGGCCCATTGAGTTCATCAATTATAGCTGAACTTTCCACATTATACCTGTTCTGTCTTTGGTTTTCAATGCTTTCCTTCAATTCAGCTTATCTGGTTGTTTATCTAATACCTTATATGATTTCTGGCATCACACATTGCATGTGATCTATTAATAGAATAAGACTTTTTATACATGTTTCATTGCCATATTTATGATCACACTTCCTATGACAAACATACAATTTCTATGATATTAGTTAATTATATGAGCTAATTTTTACATTTAAAATAGTCACAGTAAGATTCACATCAGAGAATGAAAATACATAAGTTAGAGTAAGTTCATACATGTTATGCAGCTAACAATTTAGGGGTCATTACAGCAATATCCTCATATTTACTATTCAATACTGACAGAATTTTCCTGTTCATTTTCTTGTCTGTGCATAGGATAAATTCAAAGTTTTATGTAACCTAACACTGAGCTTCATTCCTGGTCTTGAAAACGAAAGTTTCCAAGTGAAGAAAATAAACCTTTGTTGTTGTTGTTAGGTTGCTAATTTTGGTTTCTTCTGGGAGGCAAACAGCATAATATTAAAAAACAAAACAGGGAGTTATGCACTGAAAGTAACAACGCTCCTTTGCTGTATATTTCTGCAGTTGTGAAATTGAAATGATTTGTTTCCTGACAGACAGTATCAGGATCATTATCATGTGTATTTATGTTAGCAATTATCTTCAAAATAGTAATGTATCAACTAGTTATCAATCTTGCTAATGTTATCTTGATATATCTTTCTGAAAGTATTTACTAGATAATGAAAATATGGATATTAATTAAATTTGGGGCTTTTGGGGAAATTAGAGCTTACAATAATAGTATCAATTATTACTACATGAATCTGAAACCAATTGTACCCAATAAATGTTGAAATTTTGTGGTATAATGAGAAAACTATTTTACAATGAAAAATTTAAATAACAAGACATCCATAAATTTAAATAAAAACAATGCACAATTTTTAATGTAGAAATAATCAGTGTGCAGAAGACAAATGATGAAAGAGAAAACTGTGTTATTTCTGTTAATCGGGTAGGACAGAGTCCTAGTGAAGAATGCAGCTTGACAGTCACTGACTGGCTTTGCTTCAGGTCTGTAAAACTGCCATTTTAGACTTCAAGTGGTAACCAACTGTGTAACCTAACTGTCACATACTTTTTATATTTAACAAAGAATTGGTGTAAATATTAGATGATAAGCTATATTTCATTGTTTTATTTCCTTTGGATAAGCAAGTTTAATTTTAGGTGGCAAAGGAATTATATTGAATTGCTAATTATAAGACATAGGGAACCCCAGCATACTGATCCTAGCTGAATTTTATTTGTCTTTTATTCAGTCTAGTGTTTGCAAAATGATTTATTACTGCCTTTGTGCACAGGTGATGGAATGAAAGCTCAGAATTTAAGCTATTCATTAACACCCTTTGGGAATGTTTCTGAAAAACTGTCATCAGTCTTTGTCCTAAGATTATAATGAAACTCACTAATAAAGGGGATGGATTAGAAATGGAGAAGAGATACTAGATGACAGAGGTAGAAGAAAAGAGAGGGGAAAAATCTGAAAACAGAAAGTCAGAGAAGGGACTATCAAAGATAGACAGGAACAGAATTGGTGAACAAAATGAAGCAGAAGCAGAAAGAAAGAGAGAGAGAGAGAGAGAGAAGAGGAGACAGGACAAATTAAATCTTGCAAAATATATTAAAGTAGTCATTGTCTATTGTTTCTTTAAAATTATTTCCATATAAAAGGCCATTTCTAGTATAAATTATCTCTCTTCCTAGAGTTAAGGAAAAATGTCCTATAATAGAGTCATTGCCAAGTGTATGAGAACTCTGGGTTAGATTCTAGCACCACATAATCGAGCCTGGAGTGTAGGCGCACTGTGATACCAGCTCTCAGGAGTCAGAATGGTAAGGAGCTAAATGTCATCTTTAGTGACTTCTTAGCTACATTGTGTTTCAAGGTATCCTTGGAAACATGAGACCCTGTTTCTAAAAAAAACAAAGTCTATATCACAGCAATATAAGCATTTCAAAGCAAAGAGAAATATTCAAATATTTTGATCAATAATTAATTTACATAAAACGAAATTAATCTCTACTTTTTATGCTTATTTTTATTGATTTAAATTAGGTGTGATTGAAAAATATTTGCCACTCAAAATACATCAAGCTTTGTATTCATGCAAAATTACTAGCAACTCTCTACAATTCTCTAATTCCAATTCTCTAAACCTTTACTTGATGCTATTTATAGGCATCTATTTATCCTATAATGTTAACTCAGAAGGACCAAGATTTCAGTTATAGTTTCTCGAGCAATATTTGATACACAACTGTATCTTTCTAATGTTGCATAAACAAAATACACAAATAAATAAGTGAAAAGAAGAAGAAAAATGAGGACCATGAGAGCTATGTACATGAATAAACATATTCAACTCTACTTTTCTAGAGACAACATGAACTCTATGATTTCACTGTAATTTTTTATTAAATATGAATTAAAATAGAATTACATTTGAGCCACAGTTGCAGGATCTGTGATCTAGACGTCTCCTATAGGTTGGCTCTGTGTAGTCTGTTAAGCTTTTCATTGCATCATGTTGTGAGTTTTTACTATGGTTTCCATTTGTTGTAAACATAAGCAGAAGGGATAGCTACAGTTATTTCTGTGTATGAAGATAAATGTAGTAAGGTGCTTCCTCTAGTCCTTCAGACACAATTTCCAAGTCTTGTCCCTAGTGCAGCAACAGAATATCAACTTCAGGCTTTCCTTACTCCTCCCCACACCTCCCGTGGACCCTTCAGACCCCTGAGAAGTAGGCTGAAACCAGACCAACACTTCTACTGCTCCGGGGATAGAGTCATCTATTCTCATCCCAAGTTCTGTAGATAGAAACCTACTACTATATCCTTTTCCTCCCTGACCCCATCTCGAACAGATCACAATGACTTTTTCCTCCATCCTTCCTCCGCCCAACACCTCCCAGTTACCCATCCTCCAACAGCAGCAGGCATTACATGTGAACAAATCAGGCAGTGAAACAGACAAGACAGAGGCATCATAATCTATGTAAATCCAGGGAGGTAAACAGAAACCAAGGAAGAAATCACCCATGAAACAAATAAAAAATTAATAAATCAACAATAAAACTTTTAATAATTCCAAACCCAGATGCCAAAATACCAGCACAAAAATACAATGAACAGTATCAAGGGTAATATATCTCCATTAGAGCAGCTACCCTAAAACCGAAGGCCCTGAATATTCTAAAATAGTTGAATTAAAAAAAATAGATCTTAAAACCAAGTATATGGAGATGATAGAGGTCCTTAAAGAGTAAATGAATAAATGCTTTAAAGAAATCCAGGAAAATACAAACAATTGAAAGAAAGGAATAAATACCTTAAAGAAACCCCAAAGAAATAACAATCAGAGGAAATTACTTAATTCCTTAAAGAAAGTCAGGAAAGGACAAGCACACAGCTGAAGAAAACAAAACTGTTCAAGACCTGAAAATAGAAACAGAATTAGTAAATTAAAAAAACAACCTGAGGGAATGCTAGACAGGAAAATGTGGTTGTATAAATGAAAGTGGTCACCACACATTCATAATAAGTAGCATAATTCGTGTTGTGGCCTTGTTGGAAGAAGTACGTCACGGGGGTAGGCTTTCAGGTTTCAGAAGCTCAAGTAAGTCCCTGGATGACTCTCTATCCATGCTGTTTTACGGTCCATAGGTAGACCTTGCAGCTCTTCTCAAGCACCATGCCTTGATGCTTGCATGCTGTGCTTATTGTCATGATTCCCACCATGTTAATAACAGACAAAACTTCTGAAATGTAAGTTAGTGTCATTTACATTATTTCCTTTTTCTGAGTCTCCATGTCATGGCATCTATTCAAAGCAATAAAACACTAAGAAAGACAGAAAAATTTTAGAAACAAGAAGCAATAAAGAAAAACCTGAGGGAATTCTTGAAAGGAAAAATTTAGGTATCTCAACAGGAGCTCTAGAGGCAAGCTTCACTAACAGAGTACAAGAGATGGGACAGAGAATCACAGGTATTGAAGGCATTATAAAAGAAATTGATATATCAGTCAATTAAAATGTTAAATATAAAAGAATCCTGACACAAAAGATACAGGAAATTTGGATATTATGAAAAGAACAAATTTAAGAATAATAGCTATATATTAAGGAGAATAATCTCAACTCAAAGGTCTAGAAAATAATTTCAACAAAATTGTTGAAGAAAATTTTCCCATCCTAAGACAGGAGATGCCAATAGAGATATAAGAATAATACATAATATCAAATAGATAGTAACCAAATAGAAATTCCCCTTGACAAAACTAATTAAAACCCTAAATAAACAGAACAAAGAAAGAATATTAAAAGCTTCAAGGGAAAAATATAAAGCAACAAATAAATACAGACTGTTAGAATTACAACATGCTTCTCAATGGAAACTATAAAAGTCATATGTGCCTGGACAGGTGTGATGTGGACTGCAAGAAACCAACACAGATTAAATACCAAGTGAAAATATTCATCACCATAGATGGAGAATATAAGATATTTCATGATAAAGTCTAATTTAAGCAATATCTATTTCCAAACCCAACCCTATAGATAGTGCTAGAAGGAAAACTCCAAACTAAGGTTAACTTTACCTATGTAAGAACTGGAAGTAAATATTCTTATACCAACAAAGGAAAGGAAACACACTCTCTCTCTCTCTCACACACACACACACACACACCACCACCACCACCACCACAACCACTACCACCAACAACAAAATAACAGGAATAAGTATTTATTGGTCATTGATACCTCTCAATATCATTAGTCTCAATTCTCCAACAAAAATCACAGACTAACAGAACTGATGTGAAAATAGTATCTATCCTGGTGCTGAATCCAAGAAACATACCTCAACATCAAGGATAGGATTATCTCAGTGTAAAGAGTTAGAAAAAGATATTCCAGGCAAATGGACTTAAGAAGAAAACTGGTGTAGCTATTCAATATCTAACAAAACATATTTCCAATAAATCTAATAAAAAAGCATGGGGAAGAACACTTCATATTAATCAAAGGAAAAATTCATCAATAAAGCATTTCATTCTAACATCTATGCTATAAACACAAGGACACTCACCCTTGTAAAGAAACTGTACTCCAGCTTTGATCATATTGACCTTCACACACTGATAATGGGAGACTTCAATAGCCCACACTCACCAATGGCCAGAACAACCACACAAAATCTAAACAGAGAAATACTAGAGCTAACAGACACTATAAAACAAATAGACCTAACAGATATTTATAGAATATTTCATCCACACACTAAAGAATATTATGTCTACTCAGCTTTCTCCAAAATTCATCAGCACTAACTGAGACACTTTCTCCAAAATGCAAAAATGAACAAGCACTGAGGTGAAGTGGAAGTTATTCCACAATATAACGAAAGGACAAGGGAGCTATGTGAAACAAGATGAATTCAGACAGAAGCAAAACAAGGATACGTCAGCAATAAACAAAGTGGAAGAGCAAAGAATGTTTCATCTGCTTTCCATAATCAACTAAAAACAACGAAATGGCTGAAATACTTTTTAAACCATTTGAAGGAGTACAGACATGCTTATTAGTAGAAACTAACAAGATTATATTGGAGAGCAGAAAAAGAAACCATTTGTTACAGAAATATTAGATATAGAAAGATCTGAAAGGTTTTCCTCAATTTACATGTTTAATTGTTTTATTTTGAATCATGCAAATGCAGTATATTGTAATAGGAAATTTAAATGAAAAAGAAATAAAAAACTTCAGACACATTAAATTGGTTCTAAGTTGTCTAGGGATATAATGAATGCTCTCTGTTTTCTGGTAAGCTTATTTTTCTGCCTTGCAAATTCTCATCTGTATAATCTGTTTACATTTTTAATTCGTCTCTCTCTCTCTACCTTTAAAGGGTTTCTTAAAAGACACTGCCTCTTTAGAAAGCACCACATGCTTACTCTCATATTAGTAATATTTTAGGATTTTATTCTTTTTCAGAATGTCAGAGATCATTTCTATTTTAGTTTTATAATAAAGATCTCTCTAACATCATTGAGTTTTCCTAAAATGCAACCAATGGCATTGTGTTGTGCTTCTGTGCATACAAGAATTTTAAATGCTGGAACTGTTTTAACACACATAAGGGTGGCAGATCAACAACAGAAAAGGGTCGTCAATTGGTATTGATTTCACAACTACAAGAATACAGAATCCAAGGAGTGTCAGCTCCAGCACATTTTGACTTGTTTTTCTTTTCCTACATTTTTCCCATAATGATTTCTCATTACTCTTCAGAGAGTTTCCTCAATCTTTTGCCTCACTGCAAATTATTTTACAGAGTGATTGATCCACAGTTTTCTATCCAGCGGCTGTGGGAGTGTTAGACACTCTAAGTGCCATTCAGAAAGCCCACTCCTGGCACACTTTCTTTGCTCACTTTTCATAATACACAGTCAGATTGCCTCCCTCACACTTTGTAACTTTATAAATTTTTTCTCTTTTATAAAAACAGATAGTATCTTAAAATTACTAGTAACTATTAGAACTATCAGAATTCTCCACTAGGGATATACACACTAGAGAAAGAACTGTATATGTAATCTATGTATTGTTTCAAAAAATTAGGGACAAACACATAAAAAAGGTAAGGAAATACATTTGTTAAGTGCATACTTTCTTTCAAGATTCATACTGATGACTTCCTATTCATAATACACTTATTTAATATTTTTCATACACTTTATAGAAAGAAAAAAAGATGCTCCATAAAATATGCAATTATTCATTTAACAGATGAAGTTTTCATGGAGGGGTTTAAAGACAGGGTTTCTCTGTAGAGCCTCTCCTGGAACTAGTTCTTTTTTTAAAAAAAATTATTTATTTATTATGTGTACAATATTCTTTCTGTG
>LOJH01029743.1:0-17327 GCA_001685095.1 Ellobius talpinus
AGTCCATCTTCCACCGCGGCCACGAGCGCTTCCGCATTGCCAGCGCCTGCCTGGACGAGCTAAGCTGCGAGTTCCTGCTGGCCGGAGCCGGAGGGGCCGGGGCCGGGGCCGCGTCCGGACCCCATCTCCCATCTCGGGGATCGGTACCGGGGGACCCGGTCCGCATCCACTGCAACATCACGGTGAGGACCTTCTCGTTTGCACCGCGCTGGGGTCCCTTGTCTGGTGCTCGAAATCACACCCTACAGCCTCCTGCTCTCGGAGGACCCGGAGGCCGGAGCCCCCTCTTGGCTCTCGGCTCCTTCTCCCCAGGCTGTATTCGTTTCTTTTGCTTGAGGTTCTGTGGTGCAATCACAGTCTCTACTGTTGACCCCTGAGAGCGAGGGACACCCGGACTTGTGGCCCTCGACTACCCCCTCCTAGGAACCCACCTACACCTCAGGTTTTATGGCTTTGGTTCCTTTTCATGACTCCTCCACAACTTTACCGTGTCACTTAGGAAGGCCCATTTCTTCTCCCCACCCCCAACTCCAATAAAGAGTCCAGGCCTCTGCTGGAAGGACCTGGCCTGGAACTCGGCCATGTTCGGTAGTGACCCCTTCTCAACAGTTCTTGCCACTTAGATGTTAGCACCTGCGGGTTCCCTGCCCAGGCATCCCTCGTTCAACCCCTCTCTGCTCCCTGAATTGGCTCCACTTTGGATTTCATCTCACTCTGGTGTAACTAGCTAACCTTTAACTCCTCTTTGCCTCAGCTGGTAGCAGTTTTGCCACTCCCCTCCCCGTTTCTGGCGTTTTGTCTACTTGTCCTAGGTGGTTGTTGCCTTTTCTGGTAGTGATAGGGTGTGTGTTGAGCAGTAATAGCGCCATTGCTCCCCAGTGGGCTTCATACCGTCCTAACTATACCAGATTAGGAAACACCTTACATGTGGCCTGCCTTATTTTATCCCTTGAGGAAACTGTTGGGTGTAATTTTGTAACATCTGGTACTGTGTGATACAGTGCTCACATTGGTTGATAACACCCACTGTTAATGGTCTTGCCCCTCCTGGAGCTAGCTAGAGAGCCAGTGGGCGGTACCTTTAGCCACACTGGAAATGGGAGTGGCCTGGGGAGAGACAGACTTGTGTATTCTCTGGTACCTGAACGCTTCAATTTGTTTTTCATGGTGTTTTCTATCCCTTTCTGCCACCAAACCAGGCCATGGTGGTGAGGTGTGGGAGCAGAGTAGTCATGAGACACTTGAGTTTTGGTGGGGAATCTAGCCAAGCTGAGGCTTACCTCACCAAGCTATGACCACTAGGAGTGGCTCAGTCAAGTAAAGATTTTAGCATCTTCGGTCCTGTTTCTCCTGCAGCACTGGTTAGAGCTATGGCACCGCTAAGACCCCCAGTAGAAGTGGGTAAGGCTTCCCTGGCATGTGTTGAGACATCAAAGATTGGATTTTGCTAAGTGGATTCACTTTACGGGTAGGTTTGCTTCCTCCAGCGGCTTCCTTTCAGTTGCCAGAGGCCAGCTACTATATTTGTCTTTGGGGGTTCTCAGCTGCAGTGCCCATGGCCCTTCTAAAGGAAGCTTGGCCTACACAGGTCCCCTGGCCTTGGGTAGAGTGGGGGAGTCTGTTTAGGCTCCTTTGGCATGGTGGCTCAAGAATGCTGGGAATGTCAGTAGCAGTGGCGGAGGCTTCTTTCTCCCAGCCCATGCCTGGACTGAGGAGAGGGCAGGGAGTGGTAGGGAGAACGGGTCTTAGAAGGTTCTGTCTTGGGTGGGGGTGGTTCCTACACATGCCCTATAACCGTTAGCTTTGAAGACTGTTTTATTTTAGTTCTTCCTCCCCTGGTGGCTACAGCCTGCATTTTTCTCATCACTGGCTGTTAGGAGGTGATCTTCCTTCCCCTGATGCTGGAGTGTGGAAACATTGAGAGACTCTAGCCTGGGTGTGAGAACTTGAGTGTAACAATCAGGACAGTATGCCAGAGCCTCCTTTGCTATGGTTAGCTTTCCCGGGTTTCTCCTCTAGAAGAAAGTAACTTTGCAGGTTGCTTCTTAGTTCAGGCCCTCCCAAGCTCTTTGTCTAGGGAAGCTGAACTGGCGGTTTTAGTGTAGGCATGGTGGTGGGAAGGAAAGGAACCAAAGTCTTCAGGGGAGAAGGAAGGCTAAGCAGAAACTGGTTTTCCCTTGTGACCATTCTCCCTGCTTTCTCCCTCAGGAATCATACCCTGCTGTGCCCCCCATCTGGTCGGTGGAGTCTGATGACCCTAACTTGGCTGCTGTCTTGGAGAGGCTGGTGGACATAAAGAAAGGGAATACTTTGGTGAGGGGCAGGGGGGTAGAGTGCATGTGTTCCTGGTGAGGTTTCAACCATAAAAGTACCCTATGAGAGGCAGCTGGATCTGAGAGTGGGGGTACCCAGGTGGAATGTCTTGGGGAAGACTTCTTAGGAGAGTTGCTTTCTCAGGTCAGAGGAGGCAGATTCCTGTAGCAGCTCCAGGGTAGGTCCACCAGGGAAAGTCATTCCTGTAACTGTGAGGGCCATCCAATTGGAGAAACAGCCACCATTTTGGGATCTGAGCTAAAAACTCATCCATGCAGCAATCCAGATTGCAGTAGGGGAGGTGTATTTGATGTGTCTGTGGTCCCCACCCCAGCTCTTACAGCATCTGAAGAGGATCATCTCTGACCTGTGTAAACTCTACAACCTCCCTCAGCATCCTGATGTGGAAATGCTGGATCAGCCCTTGCCAGCAGAGCAGGTATGCAACTGAGGACTGGGTTTTGGGTCCTGTTGTTCAGTCATCCCAAAGAGCGCCTGACAAATTCTTGATAACTGAAATGGAACTGTGGTTACTCCTGCAACACCCACTGCTCCCAAACAGTGATTCCCAGCCTGTTTCTTCTCCAGATGAGACTCTAGCTAAATGAGGCACTACCCACTTCTCTGTCCTATCAGAACATCCTCAGGGGCAGCATCCCTCAGGTTGAGATGAGGAGGACATGTTTACCATTATTTTAGCAATAGGAATCGATGACTATTGGCAACCCAGGCCCTTTGTTTAGAACCAGGAATGCACTGTCACTTAGAAGGGTTCTCAGAGAAGGTGAGCTAGGATCTGCAGAACAGATGACAAGAGCAGCCATGAGTTCTTTTCATTTTATTTTTCTTTTCTTTCCTGGCATGTGGTAGCAAGAGAATAATTGGCTGGTAGCAAAGTCATCCGTCCCTTGGGCTCATGCTTCCACTCAGTTCTGGCTGATAGAGAAACTGGCATCTTTATGGGCACAGTGCCCAGCTTCCAGACCTTCAGGGCCAGGGGTAGGTCAGGCTGCATTCTAGCAACCCACTGGGTTCTGATCTTGGTCTTTGCCCTATTCTCCACTGCAGTGCACGCAGGAAGAAGTATCTTCAGAAGACGAAGATGAGGAGATGCCTGAGGTAGGCTTACCACTTGAAATGGCATTGACAGGAAGTGTTTATCTCTAGTATGGGTCGTTCAATATAAACAACTCCAGCTTCCAACTGGGGAAAGAAATGTGTCCGTGGAATAAAGACTGGCCTGAAGTAAAGGAGATTGCCATCTATTATCCATTCTTTGAAAACAAATACTGGGCAAACTCAAGATGGCTTCAAGAGTCTTGACAGACCCTAATTGCACCCTGATTGTCTTATTTGGAGAGTTTCACTTATTAAGCTACAGTCTTTTCATCTCTAAAATAAGATTATGATATATATATATATATATATATATTACAGGGTTGTTTCAGATGGTAAATAATAATGTATAATATACTTGATAGAATCTTTAAAAATATAGATGCTTTATTTTTCTCACTTTTAAATGCATGGCTGTTTTCCCTGCATGAATGTCTGTGCACTACATACCTGCAGTGCCTGTGGAGTCCAGAAAAGGGCATCAGATCCCCTGGGACTGGAATTATAGATGGTTATAAGCCACCGTGTGGGTGGTGGGAACCAGTTTCCTAGAAGAGCAGCCAGTGTTCTTAATCACTAAGCCATCTTTCTCTTGTTTATGTTTTGAGATAGGGTCTTGTGTATGCTAGGCTGGCCTCAAACTCACTTGTGTAGTCGAGGATGGCTTGAATTGATCCTCTTGTCTCTACCTCGCAAGTGCTAGAACTACAGGCATGTGCCACCATGTCTAACTGTAGGTGCTTCTATAGAATATAAACAATAGTTAAGTTGAGCTTCGTAGCCAGATAGGACTTAACCTTACTTCTGTGAAATCTGCTTTGAATGGGCATGAGAATTAATTCACTAGACCTCAACTTTCCTATAAAATAAACATAATGATAGGATAATTCAATGTTATAAAGGAATAAAGTAAGCTAGTGCGTGTTGCCCTTAGTACAGAACTTTACAGGATATCCTTTTGTAGTACTGTATCTCTGATCATGTTTCCTAGCCTAGATTCGGTAACTTTGTACTGATCTTCAGACCCACAGTGGGCTGATGAGCCATGAAACAGTCCTTCCTGGCAGTTCAACCCTCTGTACCACGCCCCCAGCACCTGACTATGGAGCTGAAGCTGCCTCTGTGTGGCCTCTGCTTGGTGAGCCACTTGTTTACTCAGAGCCAGGTGAATAAGGACATAATTATGTTGTTGATTTTGGCCATCTCCTACTTTGGACCACCTCATTTCCATCTTGGCAATGAGTACTTCTGGGGACCCAATTCAGATCCTGCTATTGTAGGAGGAGAAGAAATTTATTATTTAGTTTTCTCTTCACATTTTTAAGATGTGTATGTGTTGGAAGTCAGGACAACTTGGAGGAGTCAGTTCTATCTACTGTGTAGGTTCCAAGGATTAGACAGTTATCAGACTTAGCAGTAAGCTAAGTACCCTTTGAGCCACTCACTGGCTCCTAGTCTACTCTGTTAGGCCTAAGGTCCTAAGGACTCCTGAGTTTGAGAGTCTAATAAACAAGCTTTTTAATCACCACTGGAGGCCAAAGGTCCTTCACCTAGAAATTGAGAAGTGTCTGCTGCCAAGGAAATTTTAGGAACAGTTGAAACAGGATCTTCCTAGGGAACAGAAGACAGTCCCTTTCTCAGTCCTCTTTGTAGCTCTGCTGCTGTGGTTTGAGAATTGAGAAAGAGAAGAAAATTGCCTTGGGAAGCCAGATGTATTGACACACACCTTTAATCCAGTACTCAGGAGGCTGAAGCGGGACAATCCCTCTAAGTTTCAATCTAGCCTGTCTAGGACAGTGAAGGCTATATATGTAACAAGACCCTGTCTCATAATAAAAGGTGCACACCTGTATACCTAACACGTGACAGGTGGAAGCAGGAGGATCAGGGGTTAGCCTCACTATATGATGAGTTTGAGGACAGTCTGGGCTATGTGAGACTCCGTTTCAAAAAGCTAGACCCAACTTGCGTTGGCCTTTAGATTGTGGAGGGAATAAGGCTAAGCCGTTTTCCAGAACTGGAAAATGTATTACCAAGAATGCCATGGGGACTTGGGGCTCTGGGACAGTGGGACTAAAGAAAGTCTAGTCTATCCACTACCCTTGTGTTGTTCTCTGCACTCCCACACCTACCTCAGGATACAGAAGACCTAGATCACTATGAAATGAAAGAGGAAGAGCCAGCAGAGGGCAAGAAATCTGAAGATGATGGCATCGGAAAAGAAAACCTGGCCATCCTAGAGAAAATTAAAAAGAACCAGAGGCAAGATTACTTAAATGTACGTGCCTTGTAGAGAGGCAAGGCGAAGGGTTGGTGGGTGCTGACTGGGGAGCAGCAGGCCACGCCCACCAGTATGGAGTGCTGCCTCCTTTGTTGGATCTCTCTGATCCTCCCCCTATGCCAGACTATCTAAGGTTTACCCACCAGATCAAGGAGTAATCGTGTGTTCTCTCCTTCCCAGGGTGCAGTGTCTGGCTCGGTGCAGGCCACTGACCGGCTGATGAAGGAGCTCAGGGATATATACCGGTCACAGAGTTTCAAAAGTGGTGAGTTTGCCCAGGGGCGGCACAGGAGTTCCTCAAAAAGGACATGGTGTGGGCCGGAAGATGGCTTGGTGGATAAAACCACTTGCACTGAGTTTTAGGACCTGAGTTCAGTCTCTGATACCCACATGACAGAGAGAACTGCTATTTGCACGGATGGCACTTGCACACACACAGAAATAAGCAAATTCATGTAATTGTTTTTTAAAGGATGCAGTATGATGCTGACAAGAAGCCCTGAGAGTTTCTAGATCACACAAATGCTTATAAAAGTTTCAGACTGGGATTGGAGCTCCTCAAGGCATGGGTTGGCACATAGATATCCAGAGACAAACCTGGACCCTTTGAGCCTTTTTTTCCTCCCCTTTTATTTTTTGAGACAGGCTTTCTCTGTGTAGCCTTAGCTATCCTGGAACTAGCTCTGTAGATGAAGCTAGTCTTGAAACTCCATAAATTTGCCTGCCTCTGCCTCCCAAGTGCTGGGAGTAAAGGCGTGCACCACCACTGTCCAGCTTGAGTCTTTTTCTTAGGAAGGGAGGGCTCCACCTGTTGGTCCAGACCCATCTTATTGATGCTTCCTTTCCTTCCAGGAAACTATGCAGTTGAACTCGTGAATGACAGTCTGTATGACTGGAATGTCAAACTCCTCAAGTGAGTGGCAGCTCTGGGATGAGAAAGTGGAGTGACTGGAACTTCAGGGGCACTTGTGTCCCATCCAGTGTGTTGGTTGCAGGGTCCCAGGAGCAGGTGTGGGCAGTGGGGCCCATAGGAGGCTGCTCAGTCAGGACCCAGCAATCTGAGCCCAGATTCATTGCTTTGTAGAGTTGACCAGGACAGCGCTTTGCACAATGATCTTCAGATCCTGAAGGAGAAGGAAGGAGCAGACTTCATCTTACTTAACTTCTCCTTTAAAGTAAGATGGCTTGGTCCCAGTGCTCTCTTCCTGACTGAGCCTTCCCTGCCTGCTTTGAGTCTTATGAGAGTGCAGGCCTCTCTTCCCTGACTGCTGTCTGCCTCTTTCTCAGGATAACTTCCCCTTTGACCCACCGTTCGTCAGGGTTGTGTCTCCAGTCCTCTCTGGAGGGTGAGTGACTGGACAAAGGGAATAAGCCATTTGTGATACAGCAGGTGAAGAAGGGACTGGACCTCTGGCCAGGCACAGCTGACTAACCCTTCTTCTTGCAGGTATGTTCTGGGTGGAGGTGCCATCTGTATGGAACTTCTCACCAAGCAGGTGAGTGAGCCTGTTTCACTCTTGGCCATTGGCCTGGGTGGGGCTGGCTGAGCTTGGGGGGGGGACAAGTCATAGCCATAATATGGCCCTTTCGTTGCACTAGGCAGAGCCTGTACCCAGGAACTTAGGTGGACAGGTGGTGACTGTACTGGAAGTAAAGGGCCCATCTGTAATGGCAGCCTCTTGCTGGGAAAGATGCTGAAGGTTTCTCAGGAAGCTGTATCCTGACTTCCTGCTTTGTCTCTGCTGTGCCCCAGGGCTGGAGCAGTGCCTACTCCATAGAGTCCGTGATCATGCAGATCAGTGCCACGCTGGTGAAGGGAAAGGCACGGGTGCAGTTTGGAGCCAACAAAGTAAGGGCCCTGGGACCGTGGAGAGCCAAGTACAGCTTGGGCCACTAGCAAGCTAAAGCTGCCTTTGAGGGACAGAGGATAAAGCCTCTGAAATGGAGAGAGGGCCTTGGCCTCAAGGGCATCCACAGATGTTGGTGTGGGCAGAGGTCTGGAAACGGAAGCTGTGTGTGGTGTGTCTTCAGGGCCTTCCCAGGCAGAGGGGCTTGGTGCTGGAAGCTGGGACTCTTGGTTCCCTGGGTGACAGCCTGCAGATGAGGGACAGTAGGCTGCAGCTGGCCATGATCTGACCTGACGACTCTCTCCCCAGTCTCAGTACAGCCTAACAAGAGCACAGCAATCCTACAAGTCTTTGGTGCAGATCCACGAAAAAAACGGTGAGGTTGGAACCTGGGCCTAAAAGAGCCAGCCCCGTGCAGGGCCCTGGCCCCACGCCAGTCAAGTACAAGAACCTTTGGTTTCTGAGCTTTACTGTCCATTGATCCAGCATCTGCCCAGTTCTCTAGAAGTCTGAAGGTGGCTAACCTCACTCTTTTCCCCAAGAAGTACCGGGCGGGGGCAGTGGGTGTCTAAGGTAGATTGGGTACTGTCATCTAATTCCGGTTACTTCTGGGTGGGCTCACCATTCTCTCTCCCTTATAATAAACAACCTCCGGGTAAGTATCCTCAGCTTCCCTACACCTGTGTCCCCAGTGTGGGGACTGGACATCCTTCCTAGGATCTGCTTTCCTGGAACAATGGCGATGTCCTCAGGGATTGGGGTGGGCAAAGTTGACCTGGGCCTGCCCTTTCACTGTGCTGGTTTGTGTTTTTTGTGCAGGCTGGTACACACCCCCAAAAGAAGATGGCTAACCCTGGAGTATCATCCCCCTTCCTCCTCCCCCAGGCACCACTGGACCAATTACCTTTGAATGCTGTTTTGGATTTCACGCTGCCTCTGGTTCCCTCCCTCATTTTTCCTGGACGTGATAGCTCTGCCTATTGCAGGACAATGATGGCTATTTTAAACGCTAAGGAAAAACAACAAACAACACACTGAACTGTTTCAAGTACTCAAGACTGACTACAAACCAACCACCTTGCTGGAACCCTTGCTAGCAGGCATTCTTATAAAGAAACTCTCAAGCCTCCTTATATTGCTGGAAACTCAGCTGTGCTCCAGACTAGAGCCTCCTTACCTATGCTATGGGTTTTTAATTTATTTTCTCTTATTTCATGTACACTGCTTTTTTTGGTTACAGTGTATGATGGATGTGTATGAAAAAAATGTATCTTTGGGAAAACAATTACAGTTTGTTAATTTGAAGATGCTGGTCTTGACTCATCCTTATTTTTATTCCCATATCCCCTGACTGCTGGGTAGGGGGAGGGGTGCCAGGCCCACCATGCTTTGGTAGCAAGGAGAAGCTGCAGAGAGGCTGCGTTTTGCTGCTAGCACAAGAGAAATGCCAAGCTGAAGCACTTGCCTGATCTGACCCTAGGTGGCTCCTGAAGGCCTCTGGAGCAACCAGCACTTCTATTCATTCCTTGGAACAGTCTGGCCTGCTGAACTACAGTGCAGAGGCCCAGAAACAACCTGATTGTTACTGCTACTTTGTACTAATCTCCATTTTGAAATTTCCAAGAAAAAGATGAGACTCGAGTAGCTGCTT
Source organism: Ellobius talpinus (assembly GCA_001685095.1). Classification (NCBI taxonomy): domain Eukaryota; kingdom Metazoa; phylum Chordata; class Mammalia; order Rodentia; family Cricetidae; genus Ellobius; species Ellobius talpinus. The sequence continues at coordinate 9,209 of LOJH01029743.1, forward strand.
CATAAACTCCTTTTAAGATGAGAGGGGTGGGGCCCAGGCTTCTGGATGCATGAGGTTATCTCTAATCCCAGCAACCTGCTGAGTGGCTGTAATTCCTTGGTTCCCTGCCTTCCCGCGTGGTCTCTGCTCACCTCTCATCTGCTTCATTAGGTGAGCTAAGAAAAGACATGAACTTGGGATTGATTGTTCTAGCCATTCCCAAGTTGTGGGCCAACTGGAAACAGCCAGCTCCGTGTGGTTGTGTTGTGTGGTGGGTCCTCGGCTCAGCCCCAGGAAGCACGGAAGGGAGAAGTCTGCAGAGCCAGAAATGGGCACTGTACACCATGTTGGATGGACCTGCTGTTGTGAGACTGCTCCCTACACAGCACTGAAGCCTGCATCTCCCTGTCAATGAGCTTGCTGTGGAACCACCCGCCTGCTGACGTGACAGAGGCAAGGGACAGCTAAGCAAGGTCCCAGGGTTTAGAAAACCCAGCTCTGGGATGGTTTTTTATGCTTTTGAGATGGGCATTTTAATGTGGTCATCCTCCCTTGTCCCCCCTTTTTTCTTCTAGAAATTTGAATGTCTTGCTGCTTTAGGTGGATGGAGAGTTCACCAGTCCTACTTGATGCTGCTCTAATTCTGCCTACACCCACCAGATTAGGGGTGCTAATACACAGAGATTCTGAGACTGAGGGGATACAAGGGGAAAAGTCATTCCATGGAACTGAAATCCAACTCGTAGCCTGTGTGGCTTCCTTCTGAACTTAATGCCAGCCCTGACTGGCTTGTAGATTGTGTTTTTAGTAATGTGTACTGTGAGCTGTCCTCTGTATAATGTATTTTGTAATGTATTTTTCTCATCTACCAAAGGATGAATCAAATAAAGTTATTTAAATAGTTTGGCTCTAATAAACTTATTAAAATGGGTTCATATCCACTTGACATTAAGGAAATGTCAGGTCTGTGAACTGTGACACCAACTCCTGACACCCCTCCATTTTTCATCTCAAACCTTTTATGATAAAATTTTAAGTTTAAGCTTCTCACAAAGTTACACTGAATTTAAAAATGAAGCCATATCACAGAGGGCAGATTTCTTTGTAGTAGAAAAGGCGAGGAATGTGGATCTCTGACCAACGTAGGGTTTCCTGGCTTGGAGCCCACAGCCCAGGAACTGAGTGAGTGTGGGAGGCATACAGCCACTTCCCAGTCTCCATGCAGCACTGAGAGGGCAGGATAGGGCAGCAGGCAGTGACCAGGAGAAATCAGTCACCCTAAACATGGGAGACATGGCAACCTTTATTTGTAGGGTGATGGCTCACTGTTCTACCTGTTTCTACAAGTAACACCAAGAAACAGGCAGGGGCTCTTCCGTCCTCCATGAGTCTGCCCTGGAATACAAAGAAGAGGGGAAAATATGCTTAGCTGCCTCAGGCTTCTAACCTAATGGAAGCTTACTGGTTTGGGTTCAAACGTTTATACCAGTTTAGTAGGCTAAAGACACCTGGCAAACAAAACCTCACCCTTTGGAAAGATAAGTCGAAGGCAAAATGGAAAGCAATTCAGTGCTGAGGCCCCAAGAACGGATGGCACCCGGGCAGTGCAGGCAGACAAATCAGCTGGATGTTTCCCAGCATGCCCCATTAAACGCTTCAAGCCTGAGGATGTACGGCTGGAAGGAAAGTCGGTGAGATGGCAGGGTACCCCATCTAGTCCCCAACTCCTGACCCATGTTCAGCTTGCTTCATCTGAGATTTCAGGGAGATCCACAGAACTCTGGCAGAGGGACAGTCAGTGATTTTTCCTTGGGGATTTAATGGACACCTGGTGTGAATTCAAAATGTCTGCAAAACAATACACCACAAAACTTAGGGCAGGTGGTGGCAGAGGAGGGAAGCAGAAGGCGGAGGCCACGGGCTCTGGCGGCAGACCAGCTTCTCCAACAAGTCTCTGCTAGTGTCTGCTAACTCCCAGCTCCGGGAGGAAGATGATGAAAGCTGAGGCAATGGGAAGCAGGGGGTTAGTGCAAGGTAGGAACTTGTATGAAAAGAGCCAGCCCTGTTATTGCTTTTCAAACAATTACAGGGTCCTAGGTTCTGTTCTCTAGTGGGAAATTCTGTGGGGATAAAATGTTTTTGCCATGGTAAGTGAGCATTTACTTGCTGAAAGACTGTCCAAAAAAAATCACCTTTCTCCAAGAGGTTTCTCCAGAACTCAGCCCTGCCTTTCCTCCCACCTTCAAACTCTGAGGCTGTTGGTATGAGCGAGACTAGGTCTGACTAGGGCAAAAGGAACCCTCCTCCAGGATGCCATTGTCATGCTATGCAATACCAGGAAGGCCCTTTCACTTTTCTGACCCTGCCTTTTCCACCCACAGGGGAAGAAAGTCATCCCCTGGGGTGGCTTCCTCAGTCTACTGAAGAAGCCAGTATACAACTGGGCCAGGCACTCTGGCTCTCCTGGCAGCTGTTCTTTGGATAAGGAGGCTCCCTTCTGGGCCACCTTCCAATATCCAGAACCAGAAGGTCAAGAGGCCTGGCAGCAGACCTCTTTTCATGCAATGACCCACGATGCCTTCTGGGTGGAGCTCCTGACCACTGGGGGGAGCTCCCTGACCACTAGCCACAAAACCACTGGTCTCCCAGGTAGCCTGAACTCCTCAGGAGGCACTTTTCCTTTCTAGGAGGAGGACTGTGTCTTCCTTGACTTTTCCCAGTTCTCCAAAGCAATATTTCCTCCTCCCCCCCAACCTTGAGAAGGGGTAAGGAAAGGAGGGGTTCTCTGTGTTTCTAGAATATAGAAACTGCTGTCTCTGCACCTGGATCCAAAGAAACAGCGTGACAGAAGACCCCTCCCCCAAGTACAGTGCTCCAACCTGCACACTGTTCTCCAAACTCCTTTTTTTCTACAGTAGAAACCGTTCCCAAAGAAATTGCAAACAAAACCGGAAGCCTGAAATAGCTGTCATCTTAGGGGCTGTGGTGGAAGCAGAGGTGGGAAATCTTTCTTACCAGCTAAGAACTCAACGGCAGCTGATAGTCCTCAAGTTCACTGAGGCTCCAGAAACAGGTGTGACAAGCTCTAACTCAAGTGTGCACTCTACCACCAGCATGGCTGCTACTAAGGCAAAGAGAGGGCAGAGCTGAGGGGAACCTACCAGGACAGTGCCCCAGAGGTTCCAGATGTAGGCACCTCCTGTCCCTGATCCTCGGCAGAGGATGGAAGACAACATGGATGGCTGAGACAGAGGTGGGAAGGTCCAGTCATCATTGTCTAGGCTGTTCAGGGACCACACAGGGGCGGTGGTTGACTGCCCAGTAAACACAACCACAGCCCAGCAGCCTGCTTTATCTAACCCAGCATTTGGCCAATAGGAAGGAAGGAGAGAGGCAGGTTATACCACTCGGTCCTATGCACAACAGCTCTCTGTAAGGGATGGAACTCTAAGGAACATGACACTGCTATTCCCCATATCAACTCTCAGCCATGCACATCATGAGGTACACGAGGGTTGGTGGTCCTCTTGGTTCTAGTGCCTTCTTCCTGGGGTGAACATGGTAATGGGGCCAGTCAGTGGTGGAGACCCAGAACCACCATGCGATCCCTGCTTTGAATCTTGTCTTGTCCGGGGGAGCTTTAGGTTCTCTTGGGATGGGTTAGCACTGTTACTCTAACAGGACATCTGCAGGGACAGGTCTGGCCTATTGCATTCACCCTGCCCCCAGACGCTCTGGCAGAATATGCAGGTTCTAGTTCTATTTGGAGGGTCCAAAATCCTTCCTGGGTGGCTCAGCCCTATAGCATGGGGCTTCTGTCTGGCAGAGCGTCTACAATGTCACTTGGAACAGGTGTGCCCCACAACACGAGGGCAATGTGGGTGAAGGAAGAAGAGTCATTCATTTCTATCCTTGCTTCTTTGGACCCCACAGAGACCCTGGATTCAAGCTAGCCGGTTCAGGTCCCTTAGGAGCAGCTTCAAGAAGGAACTAGGAGCCCAGGAGAGATAGGGAGGTGAGTGACTGTGGGATCAGCTGCACCGAGATAACCAAGACCAAGGCCTAAGAAATACAATGCATAGCAGAAGAAAGCAGACCTGGGCCAGGGAAAGACCCTGGAGGGGAAGAACACAGCAAACAGGTACATCATGGTGCCCCTTGAAGGAAAAGTTCTCACTAGGTGAATTTTTTTATTAAGATTTTTTTTCTAATACAGTCCTTTCTCATTTTACAAAGCTATGCCTGCTTCAGTGACAGAGACCTTCTGAATGACTCAGTTGTGAATTGCCCAACAACACAGGACTCCTACCCCCAACTCCTGGGCTCCTGTTCTCTCCAGCCTTCTGCCACTCTAGTTCCCAGGGCCTGCTTAGGTCACACATGGTTAGTAAGAAAAAAACCCTGCTTCTTCAAAGACAAAACCAAACCCAAGATGCCTGCTAGACCCTATTCTGGCTTCTCTGAGGTTGTCCATGGCAAACAAACAAACAAAAACCACACACAAAACAAACATAAAACAAAGCAGATGTGCTGTGCAGTCCAGAGAAGGGTCTGTCACAGGCTCCTCCTTGGACCCATGGTTGGTGACCCAACAGGTCAGTTGCAGGAGTTGTTAGACTTCAGCCTGTCCCACACTCCAGGTAGAATGAAGCCTGCTATCACCATTTGACTTGTCAAGCCTTCTACCTATGTTCCTGCGTTCTCTCATTCCATAGGAACTTCAAGGGCTGCCCTGTTTTCTCATCTGGAGGACAAGGCCTGAAGTGGAACCCTTAGGCGTGAGCCTTGTGCACTTTAGAAAGAGGTCAGAACTGCACTACAGGGGTGCAGGACTCCCCAGGTGGCCTCAGCCTGCTCCAAGGTTGCCTAGGGTGAACTGAGAAGATACAGCTTTCCACTTCCCAGCCCCCACATCCTCACGTGAGTTAGGAAAGTGCCCCAACAGAAGGAAAAGGAGGAAGGGACATTTCTAGACTCTCAATAGGAAACAAAGCTGAAGAGGGCTGCTGAGGAAGCCATACCCGAGTGGGACGAGAGGAGTACAGGAGCTGTGTGGACGTGCTCAGGGTCTCACCTCCGGTCTGGCTAATCTCCAAAGCCTGGGGAGAAAGAGAAGAGGCATCGTCTGGGTGTGGCAGTGTCTCTGCTACCAGTTTACACATTGGATCATGCCCTGTGGGTTAGAGGCAGCAGCAAACTCTCCTTCCTCTCAAGGTCCTGGAACAGCCTGAAGTGATGCACAGAAAGAGAAAAGGAGGGCCAGAGAGGCCGCTGCAGGTGTGTCCCTACAAGCCCTCCACAGACAAAGCAGAGGTTAGCCAGCCCTCTTGGATAGGAGGCTTCCTGCTGGCTCTTCTCAGAGCCAGCAAGAGGTACAGGGAGGAATAACTTAGGGTATGAACAGAAAGTCCTGGATGCTAACCACTGCCTGAGGCCCTGTACACACACCCAGCTTAAGCTGGTCTCCCCACTTCCTCACCAGGGAAACTACAGGCCTAGTTAAACCCAAAGATATGCACACATGTGTATGTGTGTATGTACACACGCACGCACGCACACAGTGGCCCCATATCTCCAGCTGGGGCTGTGCCTGGATGTCATTATAATCAGTGATCCGGAAATAACTCACTATTAGCTAGGCATGGTAGCACATGCCTGCACCGTGGGAGGCTGAGGCAGGGAAATTGCAGTGAATTCAAAGGTAGCCTGTGCTACAGAGTGAGTTCAAGGCTAGCCAAGTCAAGAGTCAGAAAGATGGCTCAGCAAGCAACAGCACCACACCTGTTCTTTGATCCGTAGGAGAGAACAGACTCCCACATGCTGCCCTCTGACCTCCACATATACCCACGTGCATACACACACTGACATGCAAATAAATGCAAAAATAAAAAGCAAGCCAAATAATAGTTCATGAAGCCCCTGCTTTCTTTCCAAAGACACCAGTCGCCCCTTCTCCCTTTGAATCACACCCTTCATCCTGGCTTCCTGCCACTCACACTGCAACTCCCTTGCACCACCCTCTCAGCCAGACTCCCCACTTCACCTCATCCTTTAGGTTGCCCTCCCTCTTCCTGGTCTTTCTCCTGTGGGAACATTTCCCATCCGGAAACAACATGGCTTGACTCTTACCTGTGTCTGGAAAGACCTGATTTGATCCCGTCAGCCTCTTCCACAGCCCTTCTCTGCTCCAAAATAAGTGATCTCCAGTAGTCCATCCGTCCGTCCCCCAGGTTCTGCACAGGAACAGCAGTGACCCTCAAGTCCCACAGTCAAGTCTCTGACCTAAATTTACCACCCAGTTCCCATCCATGCCCCCCTTATTTATTGATTGATGCACTGATGATTGATTGATTGATCTGAGACCAGTCTCTGTATATCTCTTTCTGGCCTGGAACTCACTATGTGAACCAGGCTGTCCTCAAACCTCAGACCCATAGAGATCCACCCACTTCCACCTCCTGAGTGCTGGACTGAAGGCACGCACCACCACACCGGCTCCGCTCCGCCTTTATAGACACTCTTGGCACATTTCCTCATCACCTGCTTGCCCAGCCTGTACCCAGGTCCACAGTTTCTGGGACCAACAATGCGCTCAGACCCCCAAAGCTGGACCTCTGCCTTAGTCACTCTCTAGAACAGTGGTTCTCAACCTGTGGGTTTTGACCCCTTTGGAAGTCAAGTACCAGATACCCTGCACATCAGATATTTACATTGTGATTTATAACAGTAGTAAAAGTACAGTTATAAAATAGCAAAGAAAATAATTTTATTGTTGGGGGGTCACCAAAACACGAGGAACTGTATTAAAGGGTTGCAGCGTTACGAAGGTTGAGAACCACTGTTATAGAATTCCTCTCGAATGTGTTCTAGAAAATCCTGGTGCACACTATGTCCTCAATAAATATGAGCTAAATTAATGAATGAGACAAGACACACATGGGCTGCATTCTGAACTCTTTCTTAAACATCACATTTATCTATGTCTGGTGGGGTTGTGTAGGCATATGCCACAGCAAATATATGGAAGTCAGAGGGGAGTCTTGGGGAATCAGTTCTCTCTTTCCACTATGGAGGTCCCAGGGATCAAACTCAGGGGGTCAGGTGTCTTATCAGGGTTTTCTGTTGCTGTGAAGAGACACCATGATCTCGGCAACTCTTATAAAGAAAACATTTAATTGGGGTGTCGTCTTACAGTTTCAGAGGTTCATTATCATCATGACGGAGAACATGGTAGCATGCAGGCAGGCATGGCGCTGTAGCTGAGTGCGCTACATCTTGCCTGCAAAAGGAAGTTGACTATAATATGGGGCAGTATCTTGAGCATAGGAAACCTCAAAGCCTGGTCACACAGTGACACACTTCCTTCAACAAGGCCAAACCCACTCCAACAAAGCCACACCTCCTAATAGTACCACTCCCTATGAGATTATGGGATCAATTACATTCAAATTCCCACATCAGGCTTGGAGGCAGATGTTGTTGGGGTTTCTGTCCTGCCTGGTTCCCGCAATCATTAAGTCCCAAAGAAATCACACAGAGGTCTACATTAGTTATAAACTGATTGGCCCATTAGCTCAGGCTTCTTATTAACTCTTATAATTATATCAGCCCATTATTCTTGTCTATGTTAACCATGTGGTTCGGTATCTTATTTGGCGAGGTAGTCACATCTTGCTTCTTCTTCTTTGGCTGGGTCGGGACTGCAGACTAGGACTTCCTTCTTCCCAGAGTTCTTCTGTTCTCATTGACCCACCTATACTTCCTGCCTGGCAACTGGCCAATCAGTGTTTATTTAAAATATAATTGACAGAATACAGACCATTGTCCCACACCACTCCCCCCTCTTTTTTTTAAAAAAGTTCTTATTTGTCTGTTTGTTTGTTTGTTTTAAAAAAGAGGGGGAAGTGGTGTGGGACAAAGGTGTGGGTTTGGGGTGCTGATAATCTTATGGGGACTTAAGGAAAATTTAGAATTATGATCAGGTCCTAACTGGAGTATGCTGTGAGGCTTGATCATCTCAGGCAGCAGTCTTGAATCTATTCTGGACATAGAACCCAGACATCTGGGCCATCTGTTCCTACCAGATATATCTCAGGTGGTCTTCCTTGATCAAACCTGATTTTTCTTAACTCAGAATGAA
>LOJH01029744.1:0-10222 GCA_001685095.1 Ellobius talpinus
AAAAAAATCCCAAATATAGTTACCTGAGATGCTTGTGATGTATTTAGGCTAAGGCAGCTTGGCTTGTAGCAACAAGTTTTGGACCCTGAACACAAAGAAATGATAGATGTTAGAAAAGTATTAACAAGGCACTTAGATTTGCACTTCCACAGTTACCAGGAAATTCACAAGCCTTGCACCACTTATATACAGTTCATCTAGAATTCCTAAAAGAAAGCTCACTGACATCTGTTGTATCCAAAAGAATAATGTAAACTGTCGTTGGGCCATAGGAGGAAATGTGAAATGATTCACACATGTAATTGTAAATGTTTTCCCCTCATGTGTGAAATAAGTTGATTCAAAATGTAATATTTCAGGCCAAGGTTGAAATGAGCTAATGATTCTGGGCTTTACAAATGTTTCTAACTATGTTCATAAATGTCATAAATTTGGAACCGAATGATCATGATAAGCATTCAATACGCCACAGTGCGGTAGGAGATAAAAATTAAGAGCTACATAAGTCAGCTTGTGTTACAGTTCTGCAACGAACACAATCTAGGTTAAGCACATTATTCAGCATGTGAGCTTCTAAGCCCCAACCTGACCAAATGCACAAGAATGGAAACTGAACATAGCAAAATGCAAAGCGCTCTATTACCTCTTCGGAGAAGCAGGCCTCCTTGTCGTCAGCCTTGCAGCACTTTTCCAAGAAAGCTGAGAACTCGCCCATCACGGTCTTCAGCTGGTCACCTGTAGCCTTGGGTTTGTGTTTCACCAGCTCAGCAAGGGCGCTGCATTCCGACAGAAAGTAAGAACAGCAAGGGAACGGTTACACCCACGCGGGAACAAAAGACAGCAAGGATGGCGAGGTCACACTTTAAAGTTGCAAATCTTGGAGCCAAGTGACTTTGGCTTTGAGGACCAAGCAGGCCATTGCGAACCTTAATAGTCTTGACTGCATGTGAGGGTCATAAATGCCACTCTTCTAGGACTGAATCAACTGAAATAATTGGCGCAAGTCACGCTGTCTTTTATGTAGTTGCAGGAGATTTCCTGAAAGACTTCTGTCTTTGCACTTCATATATGGAATTTTTCTCTCTAACATCTGCCCCATTTGACTCATTAATAATGGGGATGTTATAAAAATGAAAAGAAGCCAAGCTGGGTCTCTGTAGTTGATATTTATAGAACAAACAGTACCAGAGAAAAAGAGCTGTGTGGGGATGGGTTTGTTACATGATCCAGACCACAATCACAGGTCCCCACAGGTGATGACAACCTCAGGCTACATCTCATACTGTTGGGACCTTTCCCAAGTGAATGAGGAGTCTACCCTCCTATGTGCAGTTCCAGCTGTTTCTTATCCTACCCTCAGAAGTCACACTTGTGGCTTTGTCCTGCATCTAGTATGACTTCATCATGGAACAATTTCAGCTAATTATTCATTTCTTGAAATAAGTTCTCCTGTGATTTCTATCACCAATTTTATACCTATGCAAATTCACCAGTTAGCCAGTTAGCATTATTTATTTACTGTGCCTCGACTAGAATTTTATTCTTCTGGGTTTTCATCCACAGTATTAAAGATAATTTATATGAAAACATTTAATACAGTCTTTTTTCCTATAGAAAAAAGCTTTGACACTTTTTCAACCCAGTAATGCCAACACCTAACCACTTCTCTCTCAGGAGTACAAACACGGCATCAAACTAGATGCATCCAATTGATAATTCTCACTTTCAACACTACAGATACCCGCAATAAGAAACTGTCACTCACGTTTGCTTCTTTAGCTGCTTCTCCTTGTCTGGAAGTGTGCAGATGTCGGCATGGAAGGTGAAGGATTCGGCTTTAAATTCTTTGGGGACATAGGTTTCATCAACTGGCAGAGCAGAGAAGCAAGGTCGCCTTTCTACCAGAGATCCAGCACAGCACTTGGTGACCTGCTCACTCACTGGGGTCTTCTCGTGCAGCACACACACACGGTTCAGGATGGCAGAGAGCTAAAGAAGCACAGGCAGAGGAGCAGAACAGTCACTAGGATTCCACAGACACCCACTTTCTGGTGCACGGGAGGAACTGCCATATTGATTTAACAGCTATGAATTTGGCCTTGATTGCCACAGTGACTTATTTATCTTTGAAACCAAACATGAGATTTATAAACATTGCCTCTCTTTTGTTTAAATATAGGTGGTCATGTCCCAATTACCAGACACACACACACATGCACATGCACACGCACATGCACATATTAGTACACCCTTGCTCCTAAAAGTTAGATTTGTCAATGTCTAAAGATAAAACCCCAGCACCGCTAACATTATGTAATTTCTGTAAGACTCACATAGTCTTCCACGCATGGCAGTCTGTCTGTTTCAGGAAGCCCACAGCACTTGGTGCCCACTTTTCCTAAGTTTCTTGCGGCTTCTACAAGAGTTGGAGTCGACACCTGAGGTGCTTTCTGGGTGTAACGCACTAGGAGCCTGTTATAAAAAAATAATTTATATGGTTGCATCCAGGCAGGAAATTGGCCTGCTGTAAAATATTTCAACAAGAGAAAGTTTACCCTAAATTGACTAAGATTTTTTTCCCCACTAATCAGTTTTTTTCTCTTCTAGGATGATATCATAGTATTGGAGGTAGACCATGACCTGAGCAACTAAGTGGCCATGAAAACTCCCTGAAGCACATGATCTTGGTCTTAGATCTGCACTAAAATCACAAGGAAGTGAGATATATTTCTCTATCTAATGGCATCGCTGGACTCAGTGTTGCTTGAAATAAAACCAGCACAAACTTCCACAGATCAGCACTGTGATCAACTAAGCAGTGGAAAGACAGCTGGTTTAATGGAGACAGTGAAGGATCAAATTAAAGGAAACAATGCCTGCCTGGCACATCATCTAACATCTCATAACATCTAGTATTTAATAATGCACCATAAGCAATAAAAGTCAGCATAGGACTGGAATCTCCTCAAGTGAAGAAAAGACGTCAACTCCGAACTCTAGAGTCAGAAGAAGCTAAAAGTGTAGATGGCCTTTAAGGAAAGATGTGACTCTTCAGTGTCCTCTCTTTACCTCTGTAGGTTCTGTGGGACTGGGATGTGACTCTAGCAAGCTGTTCAGTCTCTGTCTTCTAGGAATGCAAGGTCCCGACTACCAAAGTTTGGGTGTGACTCCCAAATTCCAGTGTTTCCCCAGGTGAACCCTTATTCACGTAACAGCCACATATTATCAAACTCTTTTGCAGTATTTTTGCGTTCAGCATTTCTATCAGTTCTTGAGCTTCTGCTGTCCAATGTGTGCTACTTCTTGTTCTACCAAATACTGTTCTGTTGTTTGCTCACAAATTCCACCTAACCTTTGAAGGATACTCCCAGACCACTGTGTCAAGATTTGCTATGAGTTCTCAAAACACCCAAGAGTCCGGTGTTTTATATTACACAGCGATCCAGTCCTCTCCATCCTGTGATGTAATTTTTGATAGATAGGGATTATAAATAACATGTTTTCATTACTAAAGTCATATTCTGGGTGACATATATATATATATTAAAGAATTACAAATTGATCGAGGAAAAAAGTAGCTGATAGAGCTACTCACGCATTTTGGAATCCATACTCTCCAAGCTTCTCAAAAAGTTCACAGTTAGCTTTGACTAAGTTCTTAGGCTCTTCTACAAGAGGCTTGAATTCTTCAAACTGCAACAGAAATGAACTCTGTTTATAGCGCCCTTCCTGAGAGCCCAACCTAGGTCATTTGCATTTCTCCCTTCCTTCAGTCCAAAGACACTTTAGGAGATCTTCCATGTCATGTCTGTCATACTACATTTAAATTGTTCTTTTTATTTGCAAGGTCGTTTGGTACAAGGTAATAAGAGTCTTCTGGCTCTGGAATTCAAGGGCTGTGCTTGAGCCAGGTCACCTGACTCGTTTTCTTGTCATGCAACTGTTTCTCTACGTCTAAATTTCAGACTAGTCCTCACTATGGTGACATTAAGTGTACTTAACTAGTACTCTTCTGTTAATCAGCTAAATGAATGAAATTAAAAATCACACTAGTGCACAGCAGACGTTCAATAGACCATGGCCATCATTTTTAGGCAATCCCTCTAGTAGGATCTCAAGGTCTCTGAGACAGTCTACTCCCAGACTCAAGTCACAGAGTGGTGCCTGGCATTCAGTAACTCCTTTGTAAACTGTGATTCTCTCCTGGCCCCATTGGTTCAGAGACCAGTATGTGCTTACAGGAGCCCTGCCTGAAGTCCTCCACAAGAAACCTGCCAGCATAACTTCTCCTAAAACTACTCCAAAGCCTTCTCCAAAATGTTTGAAAATATCTTAAAGAAATAAACTATACAAATTCCTTTGAGATATTAATGCTAACAGTTGACAATTTGGGGAGTTGGGTTAACAGTCTTTAAATGTAAACTAAATAAATCTCTTCTAGTTGGCATTTGAATTTACTCTCTTATTTTATCCTTAAGAGCATGAAACGGGAAAAACTACAATAAGGACTTTGTGTGAATAAAGATTCCTTCCTTTCTTCAAACCTTCTCTTTCTAGAGTGATTATTCCAGGTTTCCTTACATTTTACCCAAAGTGTTTATCCTATCATGATTGAGAATTTGAAGAGCTCAGGCTTGCCTCCATCTCAAGAAAACATCTGAATTGACCTATTTGTCAATTCCCGTTAGCTCATCGCTTCCTCTCTCCTTATAGGAAGCACTGCCAGGCGCCGCTGTGTTCTGGGCTTACTGAAACCTACCACTTTGCCATAGCAGGCATGAGGGTCAGCTTCAGCACAGCACTTTTCCAGGGTGGCTTCGTATTTCTTAGCGAGCCTCAGCAGCAAGGCAACAGAGTAGTCGGGGTGCCTTCTTGCATATTCATACAAAAACCTAGTGAAGAGGAGCATAGACTGAGTTAGATACGTGAGCAAGCAATAGACTCACATAACTAATTTCAGTAGTGAGCCACATTCCAGGCGCCCTGCATTGGAATGAGCTCCATGGAGGAAACTGAGCAGCAAAAACTTGGGGTCCAGAGATAACTCTTTACAGGTTTAACTTTGCCACTAGAGTGTATTTTAGTGTTCTGCACGGGGACTATATCAACACTGTCAGGGCATTAACTTTCTCCATTGTAGAATGGGAAGAAGGATAGCATCTCTCTCACAGGGTGGGTTGGGATAAATCCATGGCACACTCTATAAAAGCACACAGAGACTGGCAGACATTAAATATTTGATTCATGATTATTTTTACTGTATATCTAATTTGTTTTGAACTACGTCTCCAAAGTAGCTCAAGAAATGTGTAAATACAGACAATACTAAAAGTTTCTTTTGCTTCTACATATGAGTGAAATCTGTTATTAAGCACTATTTAGTGCATAGGATATGGTCATAATCTAATAATAAAATGATAAAATTAATTGTTGCCATTTTTGAAAACATATAGTCATCTGTTATTAATTGAATCCTGTCTTGCCACACTGTGACATTCTGATCTTTTCAACCAAGTACAAAACAGCTAGTGTCATATTGAGTTTATATGTATATGTATGTTTTATATATATATCTCAACATGACACTAGTTTAAATATATATAAACATTTACACACACATATATATCCTTGCTGTCATCACAGAAATGGATAGTTATAGATAGATAGGTAAGTAGATAGTTAAATAATAAATAATATGTTTGAATACATTATATATTTAAGAAATATGCTTAAACTTATGCTTAAGTGATACGTATAATTTATATATTCATGAAATGTTTCTAAAGATTTCTAGAAATATCCCTATGAAGTAAGGAACATTGAGATTATGCTATATGCATGTATGATTTCATAACAATATTTTAAATTACCTAAACTACTTTTCAGGTAAATTTTAAAAGCTGAGAATCGCAAGGGAGAACAAATTTACTGAGTGCCACAGAAGTCATGGTTACTCCAAAGGAAAGCCTGGTGTGGCTTCCTAAGCCATGCAGCTCTGTTAAAACTATGAAAGGAACTGGGTGAGGTGGCACATACCTTTATTCCCAGCACTCTGTAGACAGAGGCAGGTGGATCTCTGTGAGTCTGAGGTTAGCCTGGTCTACATAGTGAGTTTTAGGACAGTCAGAGCCACACAGTGAGACCCTGTCTCAGAAACAAAACGAAACACAACAAAGCTATGAAAGGAAAGGCATCTACTCACGTGCCCAGGAAGACATCTTTGGCTTCGGCATAGTTCTTGCACACTTCCTTATCCTCAACAAAATCAACAGCTAGTGAAGTCAGAGAAGCAGGCATTTCATCATGTTCCACCTCAGCAAGACAATGGGCTTTCTGCAGCAGGGGTTTTTCACAGCAAGGCTGCAGTTTGCTAGAGATAGATGCATGGTTTTCACACATGTACTTGGCAAGTTCCACCTGTGAGAAAGAAAGACAAATGTTTAAGAGAAATGGTCTTTGCTACGTCTTCCCCTCACACCTCTGTTGTGTGGGGAAAGCACACTTCTCATGGTCTGGAACATACACAACCAAATGGCTTCCATAAACACATTCTCACCCACGCACTGTGTCAGACCTGTGGACTCAAGACACCACAACTACAACATTCCAGTCAGAATCAAGAGAGACTGACTGACCGGTCAGGAACAAGTTATTCACTTATTAATTTCATGTTTCTATGACTGAGATATTTCAGGTTCTTTTTCTGTGACTGAGATAATGATTCAGGTTCTTTTTCTTCCATGAAATTGCGGGTGATTTACTCCTTCCAAATTATGGGTAGGCATCTTAAAACTAAATAACTCACTAAAATATGAGGCATAATTAAATACTGAGCAATGGACACAGTTACAGGCCCTATTTGCGTACATACAATATCCGACTTAAGATTTCCAGAGGTTATCCCAGCCGAAGAAAATTCTGGTGTCGGGTTATTGTCTTAATCTTTCAAAGGGGAAGGTGAAGAAGATGATGGTACAGCTTTGGAGAAAGTGAGATCACGGAGAATATTTGTGTACTTAACCCAGACAGCAAACTGGGGGAAAGACTATGGAGGGATAACAGCATCCTTTCTTGAAAAGCCTCTCCAATCTGTGCTTCTCTCCCCAAAACATCTTAGAAACTGACATTTGTCACTGTTCTCTTTCTGATTAAGTCTTCTCAGAGTGCAGCTGAGCAAAGGAGTTTCGGGTCATTTAATAATTCAGAAAACTGTTTTGGGTTTGGTTTTTTTTTGGGGGGGGCGTTCATTTGTTTGTTTGCTTGTTTTCCTGGAAAATGCCACAAAGTAAGGAAACTTGGTAGAGTAAAGGAGAGCCCAGAGCCCAGGTCAGCCACCATCTGTGTTCACCGCAGTCAGCCAAGCGCATCCCCTGACTCTAGCATGCAATGACTCTTTACCCTGTCATCTGCGCATTCAAGCAGGTCGCCGTGGCAGCACTCCTGGGTGACTTTGGTGAGGTCTGTTGCCAATTTGGTAATTTCTGCGAAGTCAGCCTTAGGGAATTTCTGGCTCAAACGAGCTACTGCCCTAAAAAGAAAATTATTGTAATATTATATTTGTAAGAAAGCAGCGAAAAGATATCATTTTTAACAAGGTTCAAAACTAACTGAAATGAAGATAATTATAAAAATTCACTAGTTCTTGTTAGTTCTGACGTAATAGGTTTTCTTCGGGCAGAATTATCTACTGAAAGAATGGGCGTGGTCTGGGGAAAGCTAACGCCTCAAAAAGTTAAAATCAAAGGGGAATTCCCAAAGCGGTGGCAGTCTGAGGAGCATCAGGTTTTGAGTCCTTATCTGGCTTGATGACATCTTAGCAGTGTGACCCCAAGCAGGCTTTAACTTTTTATAGTGTTACAGTACACTAAATCAAAGGATCTGGGAGGTTAAATTATGTAACAGTATGAAAGCATTTTCTCATCTGGAAATGAAGATCCATCATCTTTTGTCTTAAGATACACCTTTCAGAATTCTAAAGGTCTGTGGACAGGGAAAATCCTTGATGTCTAGAGAATTAGAGAGCTTTTGTCATGCATCCTTCTGCCATGGAATTGGTCCAGCAGAGAGCCTCTAAGCTCCATGGCAAGATGTAAAAAGCCAAGATCTTCATTATTTTCAAAACAATTTTCAGTTCTACAATTCTGATATAGATTCCTTTGTAAGAACCAACCATCACCCATGTAACGGTGTGTTGTTTCATGCTGGAGTTGCTATATTTATTGATGTGATTGGCTTTAAAAATTTGCATGGTAAGGATGACTTGGTGAGGATAATTCTTGCTGACAGAGTCCTGAAAACAGGGACAATGTCTGTCATCTCCTCTTTCTCTCCTATTGGGTTGATTTATTATTGACAAGCAGGTGAGGGGCTAGAAGACCAAGCTTATATATTAAAGGACGTTCCCAGGTTCAGCTACATAATTTTCAAAAAGCAAAGAGAGGGTGGAGCAAACACATGAGATTAGGAACAGAAATGGAGTTGTAAGAAAGTTCTGATGGCTGAATTCAATTATCTGGACATGAAAACAGTCACTTTTACACTGAGGGGAAATAAAATAAGTAAATTAATTACCCTGACTTTGATTGTATATCTTTAAGGTTTTAAAATGAAATTCCTAGTCTTTATAAGCAAAGAAATGCAATTTAAATACCTGTCTTCTTTTAGACAAGAAAAAACTAAATTCTTTGATGATTTAAGAAAAAAAACTGAGACAAAATTGTCAAATTATTACTGTTATTCTGATTTCACCTCTATCAACTTTTCATAAAGTACCTTATAAATACACAAATCTTGTAGACTGAACAATTATCATTATAAAGATGCAAACTGTGATATTAAAAAATATGTACCATGCTTTGAAAGCTCTCTCTCCAAATTTATCCAGGCTGGAGCACTTCAATCTCTGCTGGACAGATGAGAGCAGCGCTTTCTCCTTCAGAGCATCAAGCTACAGAAAGAAATCTAGTTGAAAAAATTTGGAAAATACAATTTCTACACATACACATACAACTTCAAACGTTCAGACAGCCCTACGTCAAAATCATTTGTTTGGGTGGGAAGTTTAAATCAGGCAAGAACTCTACTGCTGAGATAGACCTTCCATCAAAATGAAAAATTTTAAAAATTTGCACATAAATTCACAAATATTCCCTTTTGATTCCTAAGGGAAGGAAAATCAGTCTGGTCATAGGAGAGGTTTCTAGGTAGATAATGCCAAGAAGAGGTACTGAATCCCAGGGCATATACATATAGATCTGTATTGACTTTAATTTGATAACTAGTTCATCTAACTCCCTACTACATCAGCTTTCACAAAATGGGTAAGTGCCTAAGAAAAACAAATGATTTACGTAGTAAATATTTATGGAAGAAAGGAATGGATTCCAACTTCTAGCCTCAGCAAAATTCTCTGCTTTGAATTCTACCCCCAGGAAAGTGTCTCATAGAACGACTAAAAAAATAAAAATAAAAGTAAATTAAAAAACCCTAGCCCTTGCTGTCCAATTTAACAAATGCTATGATACAAGAGAAGACGCCACCATAAAGAATGGGAAGATAAGTAAACACAAGAACTCCCTCTCAGACCATCGCTGCTCGATCTTAAAGGAAAAAAGGTATGAGAACAAAAATCCATTGGTAATTAAGAGACAAAAAGGTTTTCTAATGACAGAGAAGTTTCATCCAGAGATTCAGATGTCCCAAATCTGGCCCTAAGATGGCCAAAAGCTGAGGCTGGGAATACACTGTGGTTCCCGCCCGGGATTACCTTTGGTCCCAGGCAGGCGGCTTTGTCGGCTTCCGCACAGCACTCGGTCATGATGGCATTTTGCTTCTCAGCATAGTAAAGGAGCTCGGGGGCATAGAAATAAGGATGTCTTCTGGCAACTGCATGCAGATAGCTGAGGTAGGGAAAAAGAAGAGAGTAGGCAATCATTTCCCACAGCACACAACACTGCAGAAATGATGAGTCAACCCAAACCCAAAGATTTGTTATGGGCCAGTTTCACTCTGTACCGCCATGAGTGATGGCCTGTCTCTGTTGTTCTTAAGTGAGGAAAGGGAGATTGAATTTGTGTATCTGTGTGAAAATATTCACGTGTGCATTTTTGCTAAATGGTTAAATTTGGGTGATGTAATGTTGCTGACTAAAACAAAATTGATCCAGAGGACATGAACACCACACACACACACACACACACACACACACACACACACACACACA
>LOJH01029748.1:6672-17324 GCA_001685095.1 Ellobius talpinus
TAGAGCTAATGGGCCAAGCAGTGATTTAATTGATACAGTTTCTGTGTGATTATTATTCTGGGGCTAAGTGGCTGGGGACAAACAGGCAGCCTTCCTCCTAGAACCCAGTGTTCTGCCTGCATGTTTGCTGCAGGCCACAAGAGGGCACCAGATTTCATTATAGATGGTTGTGAGCCACTATGTGGATGTTGGGAATTGAACTCAGGACCTCTGTTAGAGCGGCCGGTGCTCTTAACCTCTGAGCCATCTTTCCAGCCCCTAATTTTGAAATTTTTTAATTATAGTCTAGGACCCTGAGTGCTTATGGAGTCTTAAGTCATAGCACTACTAAGCCCTACCTAGAACATGCATGTAAAACACACTCCAATTACCGAAGGCCATTGCTGCCTAAAAGGAACAGCTGTAAGGAACAAAGCAGAGCAGCACAGAGCCCAGGCTGCCTACAGCCGATGGGGAGAGTGAGGACAGCATCCCCCAGCACGCCCTGGATGGTGCACAGGCTGCTTTCCGTGAGCAAAGGGCTCCAGGGATACTGTGCCTTCTGTGTCCAGAATGAGGACACCTTATTCCAGTAAGCTGAATTCAGGTTTTATTTATTATTATCATTACTATTTCTAAAGCAAGCAAGAAGACCTTGTATGAAAATTGGGATTCATTTGATTGATTGATTTTTTTGAGGTCATGTTATGGGGGTGTTGGTGTGTTGTTGGTTATTGGTGCGTGTGTCTGTGTGTGTGTACACACGTGTGCATGCACATGTGCATGCTTTGTTGTCTTTTTGAGATTATAACATAGTTCTGTCATCTCTCCCTTCTCTTTCCTTCCTTCAAATTCCCCCATGTCACCCTCCTTGATCTCTTGCAAATCCATGGTCTTTTTTCATTGTTGTTGCATATATATTTATTTGATTCCTAAATACATAAATACAACCTTCTCAGTCTGAATGACGCCTTTATGTTTTCAAAGACCATTTGGTATTGGTAACCAATTGGTGTGCTCTTCCCTGTGGAAGACTTCTCTGGCTCTAGCATTCCTTAGTTGCCTGTGGTTCTTTGTGTAGGTTTGAAACCTTCCTGGCTCTGCCCACACCCTATCCATGTTAGCATGCCTATTGTTTTTCTTGTTCAGCTCCTGTTTAGACAATCATGTTGTTGAGACTTAATAAATGTAGATTCTGTTGTCCCTAGGAGATAATTTCACAACAAACTCCCTGTTCCTTTGGCTCTTACAATCTCTCCACCCCCTCTTCTGCAATGATCCCTAAGCCTTGGGTGCAGAATTTGTATTGTACTTCTAGCCCTTGAGACCAGGCTCCAAAACTCTGCATTCTGATTGTGGTTTTCTATGATAGTCTCCATCTGTGGCAAAGAGAAATTTCCTTGATGAGGGATCAGGACTACACTTATCCATGAGTATAAAGGACAGGTATTTTAGAATATAGTTGTGGACATATGGGGACAAATTTATGTGCACACTGCAAGTGCCTGATGCCCAAGGAGATCAGACAAAGGTATCAGATCCCCTGGAACTGAAGCCAGAGAGAGTTGTGAGCCAAATCCCAGTCCTCAACTAGAACAACAAGTGCTCTTAACCCTTGAGCCATCTCCCCAACCCCAAGGCAGAGATCTCTTATTGATGCTTTGTTTCGTATTGAAGACAGGATCTCACTGGAACTCATGTAGTACAGGCTTCCCTCAGACTTGCAGTACTTCCCCTGCCCAGGGCTCCGAAGGGCTGTTACAGGTATGAACTACAATATCAGGCCAGGCAGAGCTCTTTTGAAGTTGTAGGGTTGGTGTGAGCCAGCTTTAACAGAGCTTTTCTAGAGCTACAGACCTTACATAGAAATGTTAGCCATCTCATAGAGGGCCCAGCTCATCCCAGCTCTCTGCTTCATCTTATTAACACATAAAATACAGATCTTGATCACAAGAAACAGACACATTTGGATTTGTGTGCTAGGGAAAAAAAGCTTTTTATTTATTCAGTACACTCATTCAATAAATATGTATTGAATGTGCCCAGGCAGTTACAGTGCTGGAGATATTGAAACATGCATGTGAGATTATGTATACCCCACTGTCAAGACTGCCTCAGGCCTGTGAGAAGGTTGAGCAGGTAGAGGCACTTGATGCCAAGTCTGACAGCCTGATTTCACCACTACACCCTACTCTGCCCCTGGATCCACACGGTAGAAGGAAAGCCAGCTCCTAAAGGGCCAGGCACCAGGAGATAGCCACATAATTCAGAGATGTTTTATTGGTGTTCTGTTGTGGTTTTATCTCACTATGTAGAGATCCTCTGTATGTCGGCACATATGCACTGTGGCATACATATCCAGCCCCCAACACAAACATAATTAAATGAGTAAGATAAGTAAATAAAGGTAAGAAAATTGTCTATGTCTTCCCATTCCCTGTGACTCTGAGAGGCCAATGAATATACACTGAGTCCCAGACTGACTCCAGTCTGCGCTGAAGGCAGAGGGCTGCGGGGCAAAGATGGTCATTCCCTTTATTTGTGCACATGGACCAATTCAGGAGTGAGGGAGGCACTGGGCGACAAGATAAAATATACAGGTTATTACAAAAGACCCTTCATTGTCAAACCGAGGCACCTTTATTCTGAAGGCAATGAGAACTCAGTAACTGTCACTGAAGACGCAGTGCTTTCTTATCCTTTGTGTCTTATTTGTTTGGCCAACAAATATTAAGTCACATGATTCAGGAGGCATGACCCAAGGCCACAGCTGTTAGGAAAGGGTTGGAATTCTCTGGCTTCACTGAGTTTCCGTCTAATGCGGAAGGAGCCCAGTGATGAGGGAGAGACTGGAATGTTCCTGGAAATCCTCCGAAGTGAGAGAAGCATCAGTAAGAAATACAGTTGAACAAATAAACAAGAAAATACTATTTAGAGAGACAGAGTTCTGTAGGCATCGTAAGGAGAAGCCGCCATTGCTGAGTGGGGCAGCGCCAGACTGACACGGTGGCCGGTGGCCGGGGCGCAGGGCAGAGTCACAGATGATGACAAGCTGCTGGCTTGGCTGACTGACTGATGGGAAAGTTGTTGGTGTGTTTCCCTGAGACAGGAAGCACTGGACTGGGAGGAGATTGGCTTAGGTTGCCCATCTCAAGCAGCTGACCGGACATACAAAGGAAGAGCCCGGCAGGTAGGGGTGTGTACAGGAGGGAGCCAGGACGACCCAAGCTGGAGATGAAGTGTGAGAGCTGCCATCACTTGGGTGGTATGCAAGCCTGGTAACAGGCAATATTCCTCCAGGGAGAGGGTCAGAGGGAAGTCACAGGACGGTCTAGAACTAGGTCCTGAGGAATGAAGATGTAGACAGTGCAAGAGGAAGCCAGACAGTCAACTGAGAGTGTAGAACCTTATCGGAGGGCTTCTTCTTATCCGTCCCCTGTGTCTTCTCAGGTAGAACAGATGTGTTCCTCCTCCAGTGCCATGACTACTCTGTCCCTGGTATAAACCGTCTCTCATCCACCATTAGAGAGTTCATTCTGCAAACCTAATGGAATGCATTGATTCTGTTAACAAACATCCAGGTCACTAGGAGACCTGTTATAGGAATTCATTTTGGAGATCAATACAGCTCTTGTGGAACAGTTTTCCCCCAGAGGCTCATTGGCTTTCTCTCCTCTGCCCTGACAAAGGATGCCCTTCCCAGTATGGGGAGTGACCAAAGAGTAATTAGTACTATAGAGCATTAATGCGTCGGTGACCCTGCCTTGGGCCATGCGGATGGTGCAGCTTGAAATAGGTCAGAAAAGAGAGTAACTTAGAAAGCCATCATCCCCAAAATGGTCCTCCCTACCTAGCATGTCACCTGAGCTCATTTATACCTTTATAGCCGTATTTCTTAAGAACATAAGTTTCACTGTTGGAATTTTTAAATAGCAAAGGTTTTTCTTATATAACCATGGACTAAGAACCATCCATGTAGGTAAGTGTTGGGACTGTATAAGCAATAACCTCACTGACACAGTTCTCAGAAACCAAGAGCAAGAGCAGAGTGACCAGAGATCTGAAGGAAGCATGCCCTGGAACCTGCAGCACCCAGAAAGGAAAAAAAAAGCATTCAAGAAGGTTTTGTGGGAATGTAGTATCTGCATGGAATCTTGAGGTCTTCATATCAGTTTGCTAGAAGTTTAGAGATGAAACCCAGGATGAAGGAGCAGTGTAAGGGGAAACAAGGAATCACAGAAAAAAAAGAGCCACTATGCTCAGCGACTGAGGATGCTTCTTCCATCTAGCTTTGCTTGTGTGTGGAGAGAAAGCAGGAAGTAGGCCAGACGAGAAAACAAGGACCAAGCTTAAAGAACCAGCCCATGAATAAGGCTCTGAGCTTGGGGTAGGTAGTACTCTAAGCCTTTTTCTGTGCTCAAATACTTCGCTTCCTTCCTAATCTAACAGAGGAGAGTTTGAGATAAGAAACAAAGAAGGACCAGTGGACAGAGAAAAGTAGGGAACAGAGAACCGAGTTGTCCTTGGAGACGGAAAGAAACGGAAGAACACCTGTATGAGCAGGGTCTAGTCTGAAGGGCAGCTTGGGTGTGTTGGTGCTTTATCGCAGAAAGGCAAAGTTCTGGACTGAGTCAATGTGTCCTTCAGCAGAGCCAGAAGCTTCCAGGGGGTAGTAACAGCAGGAACCTGCCATGCCTTACACGACTCGGTCCTAGAAACCTTGACTTATTTGCTTCGTTTGTTTCTTCAGGCTTTTGTTGTTGTTTTGGGGACAGGGTTTCTCTGTGTAGCTCTGGTTTTCTGGAACTCGCTCTGTAAACCAGGCTGGCCTCGAACTCACAGAGACCCACCTGCCCCTGCCTCCTGAGTGCTGGGTTAAAGGTGTGCGTGCGCCACCACCGCCCGGCTCCCTTCCTTCTTTCACTCACAGAGCTCGCTCTTCTTTCCACAGACTCCCTGAGAAACCTTTCTTCAGCCAGCCACGGTCCCCGCTCCTCTCCAGCTGAGTTGAGCAGCTCTAGCCAGCACCTGCTCCGAGAAAGGAAGTCCTCCGCCCCTTCCCACTCCAGCCAACCCACTCTGTTCACGTTTGAGCCCCCCGTGTCAAGCCACCTCCAGCCAGCCTTGTCCACCAGTGCGCCTCAGGAGTATCTCTACCTACACCAGTGCATCAGCCGAAGGACAGAAAATGCGAGGTAGGAAACAGGACCTCCATGGGGAATCGTGGTCACTCGGGTCCTGCTACTTCTCAGTCCCTGGATTTCAGCTTTAAAGATAAAGAAGTAAAACAACATCGTTGCTAATAATATGATAATGATATTTAAAAATGTGTTTGATTTGGCTTTAAGAAGCATTAAGGGATCAGGGTGATGGTGGCACACACCTTTAATCCTAGGCTCGCAGGAGCAGAGGCAGGAGTATAGTTGTGAGTTCAAGGACAGCCTGGTCTACAGAGTGAGTTCTAGGACAGCCAGGGCTACAGAGAAACCCTGTCTCGAAAGAGGAAGCATCAGGGAATAAAGCCTTAGAACTACAATGTAGCAGTCAAATTTCTTGCTGGCTTTAAGAGCTCAGCTAGAAAACACTGCCAAGCAACTCCTTGTCTCTCTGCTCTAGGGTGGTGCTGTTCCTGATACAACTACCACTCAGACATATCCATGTAACCTTACGTTAGCTAAGTGAGAGAAATTTTAAAATTCAATTGCTCTGTTATGTCTGTATTCATTACTTTTCTCCTGCCTGGTAAGAAGCAACTTGTAGGAGGAAGGGCTCTGGCTCACAGTGACAGGAGCAGCTGGTTTGACTGCATCCAAATCAGGGTGCAGAGATAAATACTGATGCTCAGCCTCCTCTTTCCATTTGATTCACTCCAGGATCCCATCCTAAGGAAAGGTTCCCCTTAAGCACAGGTTTGGGGCTGAGTCCTCCCTCTTCAGTTTAACTCTCCAGAGACACCCTAGTAGACAACATAAGAGGTATCCTGCCTGCCACGGTGACATAGTCAAAGCCAGCTATACCTCAGGTGCTACATGACTCCTGTGTGACACATGGCTGTGACTAGACAGCAGGAATAGATGTATCCATCATCTGAGAACATTCTAGACATTCTCGGCGCAGAGCCTATACCTATTCTTATGAGCTTTATTCTCACTGTTAGAACAAGCACAGAGCTTTGCCAAAATAAGTTCTCAATTGCCGCCATATCCAGATTACAAATCATGTTCCTGAACCAATTTAGTAAGGCATAATTCCCGTTTTTAAAACTAAGGCAAAGGACCAGCAAGATGGGTCAGTGGGTAGAGTCACCAAACACACAGGCCTGACTTCCTGATTTCAGTCCCCAGATCCCACAGGGGGGGACCAGCTTGCAGTGGTTATTCTCTGACCTCCATACTTACCTGCATGTGTGCACGTGCGCACACACACACACACAAATACACTGTGGTGGTTTAAGTGAAAATGGCCCCCGTAGGCTCATATGTTTGAATGTTTGGTCTCCAGGTAGTGGAACCGTTTAGGAAGGATTGGGGGGCATGGCTTTGTTGGAGGAAGTGTGTCATAGGGGGTAGGTTTGAGTTTTCAAAAGCCCACGCCAGGACTAGTCTCTCTCTCTGCCTGCTGCCTGTGAATCAGGATGTAAAGCTCTCAGCTACTGTTCCAGCATACACATATCTACTTCCTGCCAGGATGGTTATGGACCAACCCTCTAAAACTGTAGGCAAGCCCCCAGTTAAATTCTTTCCTTTAATAAGGGTGGCCTTGGCCATGGTGTCTCTTCATAGAAAAAAACAGTAAATTAAGACACATGCATTCAAACAAAAGTATTACTTTAACAATTCTTATGTGTGGGAATGTTTTTATGATGTCACTTGAACCAGTAAAACACACTGGGAGACAGCCAATGTGGATGACTTACCTCTGTCTAAATGTGAAAAAAACAGGCTTGCAATGAATCTATAACAGGGGTAGGTAGGGGTAGACTCTGATGGTCCCCCCATACCATGACACTCTGCTGCTGTTTTCCTGAGTCACCAAAGCACAAGAGAGGCTCCCAACACTCAGTCACTGGTGAACATTTACAAGTCTGTCTTCTACCAACTTAAAGTTGGCAGCTAAGTTCTACAAAGATAGAGCGAAGTAGCCCAGACCACTGAACTAGTGAGAGATGCAATTACCACTGGCTTCTCCTGAATTACAGGCAAGAGACAGCAGCGGACATAATGAAAAGTGTGTTTCAGGCTTCAGAATCAGCCATATACGGCTCAAACTCGGGATCTACTCTTAGGACACCTGTTTAACCGTATTCCCCTCTGCAGGACGAGATAAGTAATGATCATAAAAGACAAACTATCCAGTATTCAGACACGCGGGGCTCTGTAAGGTGTGCCTTCTACAGCTTGTATGGGTGTACGGGAGCCCAGAATGAGAGATCACAAACCGCTAATTCCAGTAAAGGCTAAGTACCTGCTATTTGCATTTTGGAATGTCTATAGGTCTTACTGAAATGGCCTTTCTAGATCAGTGTACCTAGTCTGGGTCCTAAGAGTCTGCCTTTCTGATAAACACCAGACACTTCCCAGTGCAGCTTGTCTCTCTCTGCAGGTCACACTTTAAGTAGAAGACTGTATAAAATATTAACAATTTCTCCCCGACCTATACCCCATGAACTGCTAAAGCATCTGAGAACAAAACGTAGTGATCTCTGCTGGAGTGTGCCTGGTCCAGCCACTGCCTCCTCCAGAATTACTGGACAGAATCCATTTCTGCCATTATTACAGTAGTTTTTATTCTCTCTGTGTGTGTCACACACACACACAGTAATATACCTCAGCAGGTAAAGGTACTCACTGCCAAACCTGTTAAGTCTACTCCATGGGCTCCACATGGTAGAGAAAACCAGCTCTACAAATTGTCTTCTGACCTCCGCACACATACTATGGCATAACTGTGCCAAAACACTCACACACCGAATGAGTGTAATGATTTTTTTTTAAAAAAGAGATCATTCACCATGATTTCATTCCAAGGAGGCAGATGCAAGGATGGTTTACAAATTAAAAAACATAACACAGTGACTACAAAATGAAAGGTAAAAATTATGTTATTGCAACAGATTCATAAAAAGTATTGGATAAAAATTCAGAAATGTCTTACGATAAAAGGCTTTAACAAATCAGGAACAGAAAGCTTATATGATAGTAAAATAGTACTATCTGTGTCCTAGTAAGAGCTATTATGACAGACTCATAGCCAGTATTATGCTGATTGGGAGGGAGCTGAAACAATCCCTCTAAGTTCAGGAACACCAGGGCATCCGCCATGATCAGGGTTGCTTTGAGGGCTATGGGTATGTGAGTGTTTCCATGAAGAATATCATTTCAGTTTTGTGGGAACTTCATTAAATCTGCAAGTGCAGCTGTTTTGTTTCATTTATTCTGCTAATCCATGCGCATGAAATGTCTCCCCATGTTCGGGTGTTGTCTTCCACCTTATTCTCCGTTAGAGGTTTTATGGTAGAGGGGCTTTGGTTTCCTTGGCTGCATTTATTTATTTTTGTTTTCTCACTGCGTGTTCTGATTTATTATTTAGAAAGAAAGCATGTTTCCATGAGCTAAGTTTCATTTCTGCTCAGAATGTATTCCTTTCCACATTCCATTCTAGAAAGTAAAGTTTCTTTTTCTTAGCTTCCTGGAGTTGGTTTGGATCATGTACACACCCGGAGTGATGCCTTATTAGAGACTTTGAATTACTGTTCCCATAAGTTGACTTTTCTAGGGCTCCTCTGTGAGGATTTTCCAGCTCAGAATAACGTTTAGGGAACCAGGGAGGCTTTCCCATAAATATATGCACTGAAAGATGCTCTTATACCTTGTATCACGTGTTGCTCTGTGGTACTCAAGCTGGGAAGGCAAGGGTGACGGTTTTGCAGTGTTTTTGAGTTTTGCCCATCAGGGTATCACTCGAATATGAGTTCTCACTGGGGTGCATCACCATCCATTCTGAAAGAGCATAGACGTGGCGTCCCAACCAGCCCACACTTTACCATGACAGTCTGTATAAATAAGGCTAGTGTGGATTTCGGAGGAAAAAAATCAGGGTTCTGTCTCCAGAGAAAGGTTGAGCAGCTGCGTCAGTGAGAAGTAGCCGTGTCAGAGGAGAAAGTGCAGTTACAAAGTCCTGTGCTCTGGACCATGCAAGGCCCCAGTCCAGCCTCTCCAGGGCTTCAGTCCCTACACCACTTTTCATTGGACTCCCCTCCTCTGTGTGGCTGTGACTTCAAGCAGGTATGACAAAGACACTCAGCACTGAAAAACTAAAAAGTAAATGATCCTTCTGAGGCAAAGACAGGCAGTTTCTCCACTTCACACTGTGTGTCTGTCCTCAGGAGTGGTTGTAAGGGTTTCTCAAGGCGACCTTGCAGTTTTGCTGCTGCCCTGGGCTATGTTTATTCCTGGGTTTGTTTCTTTAGTGAGCTGTTGTGAGTGCAGTCTTTTTTTCCTGATTACATTCTTAAAAGTTCATTTTCGGATATAGGAAAGGTACTGAATTTTGAATGATTTTTGTGTCCTGCTCCTGTGCTGGAAGTGTTTACCAGATCTAATTAGCTATTAGGGTCTTTTAGAGTATAGGACCTTATATGAAAACAGATAATTTTATCTCTTCCCTTTCACTTCTTTCTCTGGCCTTACTGATCTAGCTAAGACTTGGTTCTTTTCTTTCTCCCATTTGTGTTAGGGTTTGGCTGGGTCACTGAGTGAGAGAGACATACTTCTTTCCGAGCTTGCCTTTGTTCCTCTGTTCTTCTCATGAACTTCGTTCTTTCATATGGTCTCATAGGTGAGATTCGTTCTTTCCCTCTGTGTTTAAGACCCTTCTGGTTATCTTTGGCACTACTGGCTCAGTGGTCGTGAACTGCCTTGATTTCTCCGTGGATTTTAAAGTTAAACCATACTGTGGGAGGTGACCCATCGATGTAGGGTACAACCCGTGAAGCCATAATTCTGATGAAAATGAAGGGAGTAAATTTCAAGTGTTAAGATTCCAATACCACTGGCCCAGCAGCAGTATGCAAGAGAGAAATGGTGGAACAAGGCAAAGTCAGCATGCTGGAGAGTTCCCAAGATTTCTTCCAAGGCACCCTTGACTCCTTCACCCAGCTGTTTTGATTAACCAAAGGAATCATACACAATCTTGGATTTCATTTAGCTTTACAAGTACAGCATTGCTTTCTCATTCTAGAGAAAAGGTATGCTCAAAACTGTGGCCAGAAGGGTTCCAGATACAAAGATAGATAGATAGATATAGATGATAGATAGCCCAGAGGCAGGTGGATCTCTGTGGATTCTAGGCCCGCCTGTTCTACAGAACCAGTGCCAGAAGCCAAGGCTACACAGGAAAAACCCTGTCTTGGGCAAGGGGAAAATCATGAAGGAACAAAGATTTCAATACAATAGACCAAAAGGAGAAAAGGTCAGCTGGGCATGGTGGCAGTTGCCTATAATCCCAGCACTTGGGAGGCAGGGGCAGTGAGGGTATAGCAAATTTGATGAGGACGCTCTAGAGCATAAGACAGAAATAAACCTAAAGGCTGGGGTGTAGCCCTATGAAAACTGCTTTTTCCTGGACTGTTGCATAAACTAGATATGAAGAACCCGCAGAGAGAGGACTGCTGA
>LOJH01029749.1:0-17324 GCA_001685095.1 Ellobius talpinus
ATTTGTGTGTTGTTATTTCGGGGTATAAGCTAGCCATGCAGGAGCTGGGCTGGAAGAAAAGCACGCTTGCTCCCCTTCCACTACAGCAGTACAATTCCCTTGTGAGAAGCTGGGGGTACACCCAATGCACATCAGTGATGTGAAACACCCTAAAGATTCGAGCAAAACCCACTCTCCTCATTCCCAAGTGCCCCGGGCTCTCATACAGCTCTGTGCCATGGCTAAGGCTGACTCAGAGCCACACTGCCAAGTAGGGCAATCACATATGCCCTGGAAAGTCCACTGCTCATTCCCGAAGTGGTAAGTCTCCTCGGGGACTGGGTGTGTTGCAAAGTCACAGTAACTTTGGCATCTCGGACTAGTGAATCATAGTTCAGGCACAGTGACTTCTCAGGACAGCTGTCTAACAATTCCATCCAGTGCCCAATGATGCAGAAATACAGAAAACCCAAAGAATCTAGTAGCCACAGAAGGGAGGGTTTGGACAGGCTAGCTGAAGTCACAATCTATCTATCTATCTATCTATCTATCTATCTATCTATCTATCTATCTATNNCTATCTATCTATCTATCTATCTATCTATCTATCTATCTATCAATCATCTATCTCCTTACCATAATTTGGGGGTTGTCTATAGAATTAATAAGAAGTAACTTTGACTCAAGTTACAAGCTAAAGAATCCAGGCTGAATGCCTATCTAAAAAAGCAAACAAAAACAAAAACAACAAAAATCATTATCATTGAGGAGGTTGTTTGTAGTCATTGAATTAGCAAAGCCATCATAACTGCTAAACACTGAACCAGTGGATGGCCTGCTCACATCAATAAACAGAACGATGGCCTCCTTTGCCAAAACTGTAACTAAAACCCAGCAAGATACTGCACTATCAACAGCCAAAGAAAGGAACATGCATTACCACTTACACACTGCATGCTCAAGATAAGAAACAAACTACCAAAAGTTCTTGCCCACTTTTTCAAAACCAGACTAGCAAATGGCAGTGAATTCTGTCACAACTACAAATCTGGAAAGAAACAAAATTCACAACTCCTTTATCTGTCCTGACTGAGGAACAGTGGAAATGGAACTGGGAATCAGTGTGAGAAAGACAGAAAGTTGATAATGAAGCTGCCTGATCAATATTAAACCTCTAGAATTGAAGATGTGAATTGAAGGCAGGGTGGCTCTGCTACCATGAACCAACCTGCATGACCACTTTTAATGTAGTCTCCGGAGAGGAAAGCACGGCACAGGGACTTCAATGGAGATCACATTCTATCACTTCTCTGGCCTGTCCATTACCGTTATAGCAACAATAAACAAAAATGGACCACACAATAAAGACCTCAGCTGGGGGTGTGGTAGGGGAACATCGACTGTTACACAGCATGGCACACAGTCAAATAGTGATATTCCTCACATCAGCACAAGAAGGAAATGTGACTAGAGTCACCGCAGCATGATCAAGCTGTCACTCAACCAAAACCCAAGATATGACACGTAGGAAAAAGGAAATGGGTAGGGAGAGGGAGCTCAAGAGCTTTGAAAAATCGATGCAATTTTTTGATCTTTTATCATTACCAGGAGACAATAGCAGAGCCAGGGGGAAAGTCCAGTTGTTTCACCATGTAAAATAATTTAAGGGGCTGCAGTGACAGCTGGGCAGTTCAGGGCACTTGCTGCTACCGCAGAGAACCCAGGTTCAGTTCTCAGTATCTGTGTGGCAGCTAACAACTGTCTATAATTCCATTTTCAAGGGATCTGATGCCCTCTTCTGGCCTCCTTGGGTACTAGGCACACATATGGCACAGACTTATATGTAGATGAACTTTCAAACATATACATTAAAATCACTTTAAGTAATTTAATAAGGTCATGAATTTAATTAAATTAAGACCTCAAAGAGGATGTGCACAGATGATACAAATTTAAAAGTAGCAGACATAAGGAAACAAAAGACCAAAACCTATTACAGAATGCATTTGTTAATAGCAAGGAACTGATGACAGAATGTACACCCTGGTAGTCAAAATGCAAACAGAGAGAAAAGGCTTCATAACATATAAGTTCGTTTTCTCCTAATATAAGTTCGTTTTCTCCTACTACCATGCCTAAATATCTTCCCTTGAACCCCATGGCTCCCTTCACCTGACACCCACTTTTCTTTATTACCTTGAGACCTGCTCAGTATCAGTCACCTTCACTGGCGAGGCTTCTAAGGGTGCAATGGACTTCCTGCATGCGCCTGCCATCTATAGGTGTATTCCCCATAATCCACACCATGCTATTCATTTGCCTGTCTCCTTTTCCCAACCATAAGGTCATTGTGTATAAAGACTGCTAGGTGATAGAGCCTCAATAAATGTTTGCCCCATGGTTTGTTAAAGGAAGACTCAAGATGGCGTTCTTTCATCTACAGACTGGGTCAAATGGGCAAGAGATAAATCACATAGTTTTAGGAATCAATTATGCTGTGCTCTTAGCTTTATACAACTAACAGCACACATCGGCACATGAGAGGGTGTGGTGCGGTATTAAGGAGAAAGTGGGGCACAGAAGAGAACAGAGGGATACTTTCAATGGTTACTATTCTGTGGAATTAGAATTTGGGTGTGTTAAATATTGCTTCCCTATTCAAAGCCCTGGGTTCAATCCCCGGCACCCACACAATTCTATTTATTTAGTTTTCCTTTCCAAATGAGTGTCATTGTCTGCAGCTGACTGTAGTTCTGAGAGTTTGGGTATAATGGGAAACTGTGATGACAGAGTTCAAACACACTATAAACAAGCAATGGGCGGCCTATGACTTCAGTGAGCTGGCTCTGGATCCAGCTCATTGGATCCTGTTCAGGAACCACAAGAAGGCCTTGTGGCCCAATAAATAAGGCTTGGCACTGGTGCAAATGGCTTAATGAAGGACAGAGATGTGACGAATCTATAACACTAGACAATGACAGATATCCTCTTTATCTTTAGAATCCCTGGGGTTGCTCCCTCTAGCAAAGTAAAGAAGTGCAAATTAAAGAGCCTAACCCTGACCCAAATTAGATAATATCTGCACTCAGATATAATCAGCTAGTGGAATAAATGTGATATATCTCATCTGGTAGTCATGTATTAGGCCAGACAAAAGAATCTACATTTTATAGGTCAAAAGATATCTGTATCTCTAATTTTATAGGTTTTAACCTGATAAGAGAAGCAACAGACCAAATTGTATTAAAAGGCTATCAAGCTAAAATCTCTTTTAAAATAGATACCCTTAGATTATGTCACACTGGGGCACTTTGTGTTTTATTTCTATTCACGTAGCTCTTGATACACTGAGGAGGGTCCACAGGCCCTACTGCCAACTTCCCGTAACCGCACAGATGAAAACCAAGATGTCCCTGGTTAGTTTGCAGAGAGCCCAACTTCATTGATGGGCCTCACTGTGATGAGGATGCCCTCCAGATGTGAGACAGCCATACCGTACGCTCAATCCAACCACCTGTACGATCATTTCCACAGAGTTTCCCTCTTCGCTAGTGGCACTGAAGTCAGGTCAGCCCTTCTCCTAAATCCACTGACAGAGCAAAACATGCCATGGCAGAAAACCAGTCGCACACGTGTCCAGTGAGAGCGGCACGGAGTCAGCAGGCACTCACATGGGAAGTTTTCTCCAGCGATGCTACTAACGTGTACATGTGGTGGCATATACGAAAAGCATTTTGTGGGGGGACTTGGGCATTTCAAGAATGACAGCCAATGCAAAGGACAGATGATTCCCATGGAGTAGCGAAAGATGACATACACTGGGAATTTATTGTTCTGGGCCATGAGCCCTCACAAGGGTAGAGAGGATGGGCTGATCTGCCAGGGAGAAGGATGGGGACCCAGGTCTGAGGAATGTCTGAGCTTACCCAGCTCTGCTCCCACGCTGGGTGAACGCAGGCTGCCAGAGGCGGCGGAGGCAAGCACCTCCTTTTTGACTAACTTTACTTCTTCACGGCAATCTTAAGGGACTCATGAAACACATGCCTCAGCCTTTGGCCCTGGTCCCAGGGAGAAGACTGGGAATGGGAGGGATAGCATTGAGAAAACAACAGGAAGCTGGGCATGAACAACAGGATGTCATCTCAGCCACCACTCTCAGCTCACAGCCACTTGAGTTTGTGGCAAATTCTTAATTTTCCAAAACCCTCTCCCTACAGCAGTAGGTAGGTAGCCCAGCCAGTTATAGTTCTGACCACACAAGTCAGAAGATGTGAGTTCAAGCCCACAACCCACATAAAAAGCTAGAGGTGGGGACTTGTAACTGTAATCCCACACTCTTACAGCAGGATGGGGGCGCAGAGACGGGAAGATCACCAGGAAGCTCTGGGCCGGTGGGTCTGGGGTACCACACGGTGCAGGAGCACAAAGAGAGACACTGCTTACAAGGGGAAAGGCAAGAACCAACTTCCTGAAAGTCATTCTCTGACCTGTGCACATCCACCATGGCACTGTGCACACTTGTTCTCTTGGTCTTGCTCTCATTTCTCTCTCTCCTTCCCTCCCTCCCCCCTTCAT
The DNA here is from genome assembly GCA_001685095.1 of Ellobius talpinus. Taxonomy (NCBI): domain Eukaryota; kingdom Metazoa; phylum Chordata; class Mammalia; order Rodentia; family Cricetidae; genus Ellobius; species Ellobius talpinus. The sequence continues at coordinate 4,555 of LOJH01029749.1, forward strand.
CAGTAAATAAATAATGAAAATACTTCATACCTATGTTTTCCCACTGGATTGCTCTTACCTCCCATTTCTGCTCTAAACTGGAAACCGAGGGAGCTATTTCTTCTACAATAGGAATTTGAAAGGTCCTATTTGGCTATCACTTTGGTTCCAAAGCCACTGATAAAACATGGGGTACTAGTTCTTCCTATATTGTCTCACTCAGCTAAACAAAATGAAATTTTACTGAAATTATTCATAAAAGGCAGCATAATCTTCTAAAAGCTTTGAGGATGTCTTAAAAGACCAGAACCAGTAACGATTCTTCTTATTGTTGTTGTCCTTTTTGTTTGTTTGCTTTGGGTTTTTGTTTTGTTTTGTTTTGTTTTCCAAGACAGGGTTTCTCTGGGTAGCTTCAGTGCCTGTCCTGGAACTTGCTCTTGTAGACCAGGCTGGCCTGGAACTCAAAGATCCGCCTGCCTCTGCCCCCCGAGTGTTAAAGGATTAAAGGCGTGCGCCACCACCACCTGGTGTTTAGAAAGATTCTGGAGGGCTAATTACCTGGGTACAATATAACTCAGCAAGGCACAAAGAACTGCTGAGCTGAAAAGAGGGTCAATAGTAATATTCTCGCCCGGCATGTGCAAGGTCCAGGGTTCAAAGAATGGGGGATGATGCCTGCACCAGCTGGACTCAAATGGCCTCTGGGAATTATTGTAGGGCCTTGCTTCTCTTTCTTCCTGTTCATACTGCAAGTGAAATGGGCACATTCACCTTTTGTAATGTGTGTAACATAAGTGGCATTAAGAACTGACGCACAGGCCCGATTACCCCATGTTCAAGTCCAGCTAATGTAACACTAAAGCTTCAATATTAGAGCCATTTCCTAGTCATAAGTTACAAAGCACTGTGCTAATTAGAGCCTTTTGGGACTGAAGCAAGAGTTAGGCAGGAGTTCCCATGGCAAAGAAATACAAAGGCAAAGTAGAGACACTCGGATACCCAAGTTGGATCTAGCCTCTCTTAAATGTCCTCCTCATAAAGTAAAGCAATATAAGGGAAAACCATGGAAACGGGGTCAGCCATTTTCTTGGAGGAAATAGGTCCTGGATTGCCAGCTCTGATGCTGTGATACGTGTGGATCTTTATGCATCATTTATGAGTCCAATAAATATTCATTAACCAACCACATTGGGGAAAATATAAAAATTATATGGTTTTCAGCTGAGGATTACTTATAGGAGGGAGATTGTGTAAATTTAAATGCTGTCACACAAAGTTCCCTTTTGAGTCTTATTTCCCAAAACGATGAAGCCCATGACATTGGTTCATGATTTTCTTTGAATACTTTTGAATATAAAAATCACATTTCTGACAAACGTTAGCTTACAGACATTCTCTCTGGTAAAAAATAAAAACCAACATAATAAAAACAAACACATAAAAAAAAGCCCAGTTAGAAGTTAGGCAAGAGGGCACACACCTGTTGCAAAGATACTTGGGAGGTGAGGCTGGAGGGTTGCTTGATCTCAGGAGTTGAGGACTCAGTTGAGGACATGCCAGAGCAACATAAACCCCCACCCATCCCAAAAAAGACAAACTAAACCCATGAGAGGAAGGAGAAAAACAGAAGAGAGTCAGTTCAGAATTCGATTCAAGGGCAGACTGTAGAATATAAAAAAGGCACTGTGTGTGCACATAAAATGTTATCACTCTGTTCCCCCATAGTCTTAAAAACACAGCCTACTCCAGGCAGCCGATAGTATAGTGTGGGTACATTGTTAGCCATTCCTTTTCCATAGAAGAATCAGGCCATTTGCTACCCATCTGATATGCCACACCTAGCTTTCCTTCAGCACACACCAAAATAGCCAATGCTGTTCCAGAAAGCTGTAGCATAGACTTCCCCTCTCACAACGTCTTAATGACAATGCCTGTTAATGGGGCCCATGAAATGACCTTGAAAAGTCTGCCTCGTGGGCAGAGTGTTTGCTAAGCATGTAGAAGGTCTGTGCTTCTATCCTTGGCACTATATACAAAAAAAGAAACGAAACCACCTGAGTTAAACCCAGCCACCGAAATTCTGTGGCTTATAATTTTAGAATGTTTCCAAAGCCTTCACAGGTCCCACCCCAAACATAATAAACCGAGGGCATATTTTAGTGTGGACCTTCCTTGAGAGTCTTCCGTCAACACTTAAAATAGGGTCATCAGAAGAGGCCTCATGGCACTTTGTCGTCTCCTTGTTGCTCAAATTTCAGGAACAGTCCACCCACACGGCTCTCCTGAACCTCAACCCAGGTTAGCAGTCACATTTATAGCTGGAATGAAAGGCTAGGGAGAGATGAATTCCCGGATGTGAGGCATCACAACGCCTGCGTCCCAACACTGCAACGTTCCAATATGTAGATATCTCCTGACTCAGACCCTAAATCTTCTCAAATGTGGGAGTATTACCTGTGGCAGGATGACTCGCTTCCCAAGACAAGGGACTTCACAACAGATTCTTCACCCTACAACCCCAGCCTCAGAAACACAATTCCAAATTTTTCTAGAACATTTTTTAAAGACTTTTATTTATTATGTATAGTGTTCTGTCTGCATATATGCCTTCTCTCCAGAAGAGGGCACCAGATCTCATTACAGATGGTTGTGAGCCACAATGTGGTTGCTGGGAATTGAACTCAGGACCTCAGGAAGAGCAGTCAGTGCTCTTAACCTATGAGCCATCTCTCCAGCCCTTTCTAGAACATTTTACACAATGTGAATCCACCAAAGCACTTACATAATACAGGTTTGCAACACTCCACAAGCCCTTCTACTTCATCACTGCCATGGCTTTAACTTGGTTTGTACATTCTAATCTACTTGAAATAACTTAAAAAACACATTCAGATACATAGCTTGACATTTTTAGGAAAGAGTATTTCAGCACAAGCATCTTTCCTTAGTGTGCGAACACCAAACCCAATTCATCAACTCGTATCCATCAGCTTTGTGGTGTTATAAAGTCAATTATTTACTAAGAGTTACATCATAGTACCTACATAATTGGGAACATAATTTATTAACTAAACATTAACTTGACTAATTAAATGTGCTTTCTACACTCATTTTTATTTATGTGAATGAGTGAGTCTATGTGTGTGTGTGTGTGTGTGTGTGTGTGTGTGTGTATGCCACCTGTGCACACACCTAGAGAGGCCAGAAGAGGGCATCAGATCCCCTGGAGCTGGGGTTACAGGCAATAACCACTAACTGGATGTAGGTGCTGGGAACTGAACTTGGGATCTCTGGAGGAGTAGCACAGGCTCTTAACTGCTAAGCCATGTCTCTTAAATGTGCAAGCCATGTCTCTTAAATGTACAAGGTAAGCTGACCTTGGAGACACAAAAGTGACAGCCCCAAATGGCAATTCCTATAACCTTCTACCTGGCAGGAGGCAAACGGGGAAAAAAATGCTAAAATAAATTTAAAAAAATATTTAAGTAAACACCCAGCTGTTTAAGAAGGAATAAAATTAAATTCTTAGCCAGAGCCCCTTTTAAATACTCCAACATGGACAACAGAAGTTCATTATTAACGAACTCCAGCACAGAACAGATGCTCCGCTGGCAAGGAGAAAGCTGTTTCTCACTTCCCCTGGTAACTATCTTTAGTACTTTACACTCTTAGAAACGAGGAATGTGCATACAGATGTATTATGAGGCAACAGGCAATTATCTAATGTCAGCTATGGGGGCAGGGGGCCTATGAAATCAGTGCAAATGACATCCTAAGGCATGCCAGGCTTCAATATAGGCATTGAGGTCTGGTGACAAAGGCCTTATGATATCCTGGGACTTTCAAGGTCTGGGCATTCCTGACTACAACCAGTGAGCTATTTACATCTCTGTATAGAAAGGAATCAATAGAAAATTGAAAATTGCCTAATTTAGGATGGCAGCCCAGGGGAGGGGTGGTTACCACAATAGAAATTATCTGACATTAGCAACCCTGCCATGGAGGTAATTTTAGAATAATGATGGAATATTGGGGGGTAGGGGGTGATCTCAGTCTCCTTCAAAACACAGGGAAGGATTAAGTGGGGATAAGAATCACGCAAGTCAGGATTGCAACTGAGTTCAAGCAAACTTGAGGGACAACACTTGCTGGTCACAGTTCTGCACACGAGGCATGACTAAGAGGGTGTGGGAGTCTGCAGAAAGTCAACCGGCAAAGCACACAGTAAATAACTTGCTTTAGTAAACCCACTTTCTTAGTACAAGTCCTGTCATCATCATCTATACCCCATCCCACAGAAAGAGGTCATTCTTTACAGGTTCTAGAAGACTGTGCTATACGTGGAGGAATGTATGGGATTCTTGGCCCTTCATGGGATGGTAATGGAGTGTATTGATTTGGGTGCCATGTAGAAAGAAACAGATCGTTGAGATGTTACTAACAAAATTGTGAATCTGGTACTCTGGATTTGTGTGTGCAAATATGAGTATGATTTAAAGTGTATGCTCTGTTGAGGCAGGGTCTCTCTTTCTCTGTCACCTTTGCAGCCTGAAGAGCTAGCACTAAGGCCTGCTTCAAAGCAAGCCTCCATACAGAGCTGCCAGATAAACCATCCAAGAGGATAAAATGCCCAGTCCGTACACATCCATTTCAGTCTGACAGTTTACAGGTAGGGGATGGTTCTGATGGGCCCTCTTAAAGGAATCCAACATGCCAATATCAATGAAATAATGCTTTCTTGGCAGGTTGTACAAAATGTCCATAGAACTTAGTGTACATGAACTTCCTTCCTAGATGACGCAGGACTAGTTGTTTGCAGTCTACGTTTGTGAAGTTTGACAACAACCCTGTTTCTCTGAATGAACAAAGTCGACCTTGCCCTTGATTTAGATGATACTGGTCAGGACAGTACACGGTGGACTTGATACACTATGGACAACTGAGTCTGTCTTCTCTCTCAATTTGAATTTGAATCGCATCCATCTTGAGTTACTGTATTTATTCTTCATGATTCCCATTGGGTTCATGATTTGCACTACTTAGTCTTTCAGAATTGGGATGAGAGATCCAGAGTCATACTCAAAACCATGGACTTGGCTGTTTGATGACCTCATAGTCTCAGGACCCAAGGCTGGCTAGCCTGAGATACATTTATTATTATAAGTGGTACCATTTTGATCTATCAACAAACTGGGTGTGGCATTCAGACTCACAATCCTTCAGCTGCAATGGAAATCTAGTGTTTGTTTTGGAAATTGGGAAGGTAGTGAAATAGATTAGTTATTTCTGATAAGCTGCCATTTGTTGCTTAGACGCAAAGCAAAGTTAAAACTGAATCAGTAGCAAGACCCCAAAGCACTGCTCCCAGAGGAGCAAGAAAGATGAATGTTAGGTAAAGCTTTGCTTAGGTGAGCTGGACGCTGGGCTAGGCACTCCCTGCAAAAGCAAAGAACACAGCATGCTCGCCTCGCTCTAGGAGCCTGCTGTTTTGGGGAGGCCGAGAGAGGTCCAATTATTTCTCATGCTCTGGGATAAGTGCTTAGGGCTGATGTAGTAAATCTGGCTCAACAAAAGCATGAAATAGGAAGCAATAAATGTGCTGTGGGAGGTCAGGGCAAGTTTATAGAGGAAGCTAAGAACTGGGCTTCACCGTGAAGAATGCAAACATTTTCACCAGCAGGAAAAATGGGAGACATGTTTTAGGTAGATAAAAAATGTGTGGGTTACACTCAGAAATATGAAAAGCTCAAGGTTTGTTCAGTAGTGAATATGGGGACCCATGAGGCCGAAATGAAGGGTATATAGGGTGTGGGAGCAAAAGATGAGATCAGAGAAAATGATCAAGGCCAGATTATGCAGGGCCTTGGGTGTGCCAAAAGTGATGGAATTTATCTTATACAAAATAAGGAAGTATCAGGATTTTTATAAAACATATTTTTACAATATCTTAAGAAGAAGAAGTTCATTTCAGAAAGACGGGCTGCATAGGGCATGGGTGGGAGTCTAGGGTCATGGGTGGAGAGTGGCTTCCTGATGCGAGGAGGACACAACCTAGCAAACAAAACAACTCTGTAGGATCTGATGCAGGGGAACGCCCTCCACTCTTCCTCCATCCTGTTGGAGATGGCACTGGGCAGGACAATTCTAGACTACCATTCCTAGAACTGTCGTGAAACCCCTAGCTTAAAACGTACCATTTTGGTCATATCAGAACAGTCTCAATAGTAAAAGGCGTTTGGAGGGGGAAGGAAGAAATGAAGTTGCCTTTCTGCAAGTGATGCAATCTTATGAAGAGAAAACCCTCAGATCAGACATTAACATGAACATGTACACACCAACAGAGAAAACAAACAAACAAACAAAACAAACAAAACAAAACAAAAGGAGACAAGGCCAGCGGGCCAGCGCACTGACATTAAGTCGCGTTTGTGTACAAAATACTGAACAGTCGGCCGAGGGAATTAAGGAAAATGATTCCATTCACAAAAGCACTAAAGCTAATCAAAACCCAGGAATAGACATAATCAAAAATGCAAAGCTTGCACACAGAAAACTGAAAAAACATTCCCGAAAGAAACTAAACGAATAGGACGATGTTCCACATTCATGGATTGGAAAACATTGTGTCCTTCAGATAACAGTACTACAGGAGAGTACCCACAGACTTGGTGGCGTTTCCAAGAGAAACTTAATGGCAACTTTTGTAGAAACAGGAAAAAAACATCCTTAAATTCATATGGAATCTCAAGGGATCTCCAATCACTCGAGGCTTAAGAGTGCTTCCGGCTCTAGCAGACAACTAAAACTCCCTTCCCAGCACCACATATCAGGTGGCTCACAACTGTCTGGACCTCCAGTTTGGAGATCCAGCGCTCTCATCTGGCCTCCATGGGCACTATACATGCACATGTGCATATGCTCACACACAATTAAAAAGTAAATGGGGCTGGGGATTTAGGTCAGTGGTAGAGCGCTTGCACAAGGCCCAGGGTTCGGTACTCAGCTTAGAAAAAAAGTAGTTTCAAAGTAGTAGATAAAATTGGAAGAATCCCATTTTACAATTTTGAAATTTCCTTCAAAGCTACAGTTAATAAAGTAAGATCATAGTAAAAGAGTAGATCATACGCGAGACAGCCCACACAAAGATGACTACGTTATTAGAGTAGATTATACACGAGACAGCCCACACAAAGATGGTCACGTCATTAGAGTAGAACACCAGTATCAAAAATACCATCGACGTAATGAAAAGCAACCCATGGATGGGAGAAAAAGACATAAAAACCATGTATCTGATACAGTATTAATACTTAGAATATATTTTTTAAAAATGCCGAGACTCAATAACAACAACAGCAACAAATAAAGGTCATGGGTGCAAAGGCCTTGAATAAACATTTCCCCCAAAGACACACAAGCACAGGAAAAGATGTTCCACATTGATAATTATTAGGAAAATGCAAACTAGAAACACAAACAAATCATGTTTCATGGCCATTATCAAGAAATTAGAAAAGAGTGTTCATGAGAAAGAAAACGTGGAACCCCTGTACACTGCGGGCAGGAGGGTGACATGGTTCAGTGCTGTGGAAAACAGACTGAAGTTGCCAAAAAACTAAACACAGAACGATTAGCTATTCAGAATTTTAACCAAGTATTTAACTCCATAGACGTGAAAGCAAATGGAGTAGACTAATGGTTTGTATCAACATTGTTCACAATAGCTATAGGGTGGAGACGACCCAATTGTCTACCAACAGATGAATGGGTGAACTAAATATTGCAGTAGAATAGCATGTATCTGTGCTGCTGAGATCCAACAGACACAGGATGGACAAACAAACGTGGAACAATTCCGCTTGTAAGAGACGAAAAGTACAGTAGTGGTTGCCAGGGCCTGGGAGTGGAAGCAACAGTTGCTTACTGGATGAAATTTCTGTGTGGGAAGACATGAAGCCTCTAGAAGTAGGTCATGGTGCACAGTGTGAAACAGACTTACTGAAGTTGAATTGAACACTAAAAGATGGTTCACGACCTAGCATGGTTTGTTATGCATATTAAATCATGATTTAAAAACAAAATCTAAGAAAGCCAACCTGAAAGGGGGACTTCTGATTTAGCTGAGACACCACCAGGTAAAGAAGTCTATGGAAAGAGACCCCAGAAAGAAACACAAAAGTTGAACCAGCTCGGCCTGAGCCTGACCAGCAAAGGCGGTCAAGAGGCTCAGGAACAAGGACTCACGTTGCAGGTGGATGAGCCATCCAGTGTCGGATAGGAGCCATCGGGCCAGTCGGCAGGGTCCAAGGCAGCTGACTGCCGGTGCTGGGCCTCGTACTCCTTCAGCTGCAGGGAGAAGAAATAGAAGACTGAAATAGAAATAACTGCCATGTACTGCCTACTACCCAGCAGAAGTCACTTAGAACATCATGTTGATGGTAATGAAGTGATTAGGTGACCCAGGCCCAGCCAAAGCTAAGCCTTCTGGAACCACAAGAAGAGGGTATGAAACCCTGCCTGCAGGTTTTCAACCAGACCAATAGTCTCAGCAGGTTCTGTATGCTGTTCCCAAAGGAACCTTGATCTCCTCACACATGTTCCCCGCAACCTGAAAATCTGGGTGCAATCAAGTCTGAAACCAGGAACTTTCTACAGTGTAGTCCTATATGTGTAAATCCAAAAGCATGTTCTTTCTCTCAGAGGACAGTGGAGGAGGCCAGAGACATTGGAATAATGGAGGGGGAATGGCTGAAACCAACTTTTAGAAATGCCAGGGCAGGGCTGAGGATGTAACTCAAATAGTAGAGCATTTGTCTAGCATGCACAAGTCCCGGGAGTCAGTCCCCAGCATCGCACAAGCTGGAGGTGTGTGCCTGTCATCCAGCAGAGCGAGGAAGAGGCACCCAGCAGCCTGGGCTTTCTCATTCAAGGCTGGGGCAGTCTATCTGTCAATATTAACACCTAGTAAATAGGAATTGGTTTAGTAAGGAACCTGAACATGGGGAAGGAATAAGACAATAAAACCTTCAGAGCTGCTGGAAGAGTAGGCGTGGAAACTCCATGTTTTGGTTTTAAGGAAAAACAAAACAAACACAGAAAGAAAAGGAAATATTTTAGAAAAGGGAGCAAATACAGCAAAACCAAACTGAGGCTCTTTTACAACACCGTATGTGAAATGATCCAGGGAGGTTCGCACACAGGCACCAAGAGCCTCAATCAGCTACTTCAGACACCGCCGCTGCCACTGCAGTCAAACCTCACTGTAATTTAGGCTGCAGATGCAATTTAAGAGTTGCTCAAACTATGTTCCATGAAGCAAGCAAGTTAAATATAGAAAGAACCTGGCATCAGGCATTAACAACGGTCCTTGACCACCAGCACTATCGGACATGGCAAAGTCATCACCCAAAACACGCCTTTCCCGGTGTTGATTGCAAACTAGAAATGTGTCTTTCACCTATGCATGTAAGGCGGAGGTAGGCACCACTGATTACGGAGTAAAGGACTGGATATAGACACCAAATACCATTGGTTGCCTGGGATGGGTTACTGAACCCTTCTATATAGTAGAACAACCTCCTCTTGGACAACCGGGAAGACACTGGATTCATCTAGAGGCTCGGCGCTACAATCACATGGATGTAGCAAAGCCCTCAGCGCACATCTATGCAACAGTTACACATATAGCACCGTGGTTTCCACCCTTGGGGCTCCAGGTAAACGCACACCTCACAGTAAGATTCTGCTGTCAGTGGCACTAATCATCTTAATCTTTGACACATGATTGGGAACATACACAGTCCTCATATTTATAGGACTAATATCCGGGGTTGATCCTTCCATATGGATGCACGGTTTCTGAAACGCTACAGTCTCCTTACACAGTGGAAAGAAATGTCAGTTGGAAAGGGATATTACGAGGCTGTCAGTTTTGTCCAGGTCTCTACTGTCTTCTTATACTCAGTCTTAGCCCAGGAGTCACTAAAGAAGCTTCGGCTTTAACTGAAACACAAAGCAAGTCCCTAGCCGGACAGCTCTAAGCTGACAAGCCTTCTGATGGCCTGAGGACTTTATCTGTGACAGATGTAGCTCAGATGTTGTCAGATGTGCAAATATGCAACTTGGTAATTAAGCTCTGGATCAGCTTTAGGTTTAAATTTTTAAGAAAACGAGACTGCAGCGTCAGGTTATGGGCTCTCACTTCCATTAAGGCAGTATCGAGAAAGTTACAGTTTCTGAACACTGAGAGCAGCTCCCCTGTGCTTTATGTGAACCCCCTGGGCCGCCTCACACAGGGCGTCCTGAAGGACCTTGTATGTAGCTTTGCTAAGTGAAATTTGCTGACTTTTCAAAAGCATTTCCTTTCATTGTCTTTTTTTTTCTTAAAATTAAGAATGCCTGTTTTCTGTGACACAGGCCCATCAATCATATCCTCATGCTAAAACAACCAGGGCTAGTCTCTAGCCAAGGCTTTACATGTGAGTCTATCCGGTCCCTGTTTTATCCTTAACAATCCACTCACACATGCACAAATCACCCAGCTAAATGAATGTTCCATAGAATCCCGGTATGTCAAGGGGCTTTCTAGACCGTGAGGAACCAGGGCAAGATTTACATATCCAGAACTTAATTGCCAGCAATTAAAGTTAGTATTTGTCAGTTGTGTTGTTCAGAAACTGCCAATTACCTAGATCCCCATAAAGTTTAATTATTTTTAACTAATAAGATTGCCTTCCTTAACACCCAAAGCATGTATCTACCACAAAAACAGAATTCCTAGAAAATGTTTGGCATGCCATTTTCTTGGACACAGTCATTAAGCTAATATAGAAATCATCCACTGAGCTATCTTTACGCCCCACATTCAAAAGGACAGTACCCTGAACTGAGAGGAGTTTTGCAAATGTCCCTGCCTTCAAGTGCTTTTGCTGCTCACGAGAGTCTTCACATATTAGTTCCCTGTGGATTTTTCATGCTTGTCTTCATTTGCATCAGATAAATGGGTTCTTAGCAGGGCGGGAAGATGGCTCGGCACTAAGGGCGCTTACCTCCAAGCCTGAGCTTGTTAAATCCACACACATGCTCACACAGAAACAAATGCATACCCCCTTAAAGGGGTTTTCAGGGGTGGAGATCACAGTTGGATAATTTATAGCGAGGATATACATGACAGGGTTAAATTCATACGACGGAATTGGAGTGGATCAAAATATCCCAATTTGAACAGAGACAAAACTTTCCCAAAAGGCATGTTGGCAATCTCTTCTCCCCAGAGCTGTCCTTCAAATTGTGACTTAGAATTCAAAGCCCCTATGAGTCTTTGATTGACAGAGGAAGGCACATCCACCTAGGTTAAACTCTGTGAGAATATTAGGCACGGTCTCTATAGCAGGTCCGCATTTGCCCTTCTTGTATACACTGATCCCAAGTAAATTTAGGTCCTTTCTCTGGTCCCAGGTTAAAGGAAGCAAATTCCCTCTGCAGAGTTTTTATATTGTCTAATTTTCTTGTTTCGTCTCTGGATTAAAAAAAAAATCTCACTTAGGAGTTAATAATGAAGGATAATGGTGCAAGAAGATCAATTGAGCATCCTTCATCATCTGTGGAGGGTACCCAGCCTTGCATACACATAGCACCGAGCATAGATAATGCTGCCATCATTTTCCTCCTGTTCATGTGCCTTTCTGGACGGCTTAATGGACAGTATTCTCGATGTCTCAGTGATCTCTACAGCTGCACCTGAGCCTGGGCAAAGGCCACCAAACCAGCAGTCGCCAGGCTGCAGGCAGTTCTGAGATGTCACACTTTCTTGCATGTGGCTAGGCCCCCATCTCCTCAGGCTGTCTAACTTCAGCTAGCGGCTGAATTAGGAGCTCATTTTTTCCCCCTTCACTTCTTCTCCAAGTTCGAGAATATTCCTTTCTTTTTTGTCTATATTGGACTATACTGGGGCACTTTTAAATGTTTTCCCTTGCTCCAAGAAAGCGAGTAAACCGCATCTCATGCCAAAGACGGGTGCTGTAAGATGGCCTCAGACACTTAAATTCAGATGGTGAGTTCTGCTATTGGAACACAGTGCAGCCTCACCACTCACCAGAAAACAAGGAAACCTCCTACTCACTACAAGAAAACTCCATATACATGGATTCTTCTTACATGCATTGTCTAGTGATTCGGCTGGATGTTTCCCCAATGCTGGGACATACACAAGGAATGGAACTAGAGAGAAAATGTTTGGAAGAATTTGACACTCGAGGGCCTGGGCTAAGAAAGAAGGTACAGGTTATTTGAGTGAGGCATGGACAAGGTTGTCATCCATCACGAGCTACATCACCTATCCCAGCACAAACATGCTTTTCTGCAATAAGCCAAGGCACTCTGTCCCCTGTACTATCATGAACTTCAGTATGCTGGAGACAAGGTTACTATGGCAATCCTCCAAGTCAACAGATGAAGAAAACTCAGCAGATGTTGCGAAACTGCCCAGGCCCCCCAAGTTTCCTTCCAAAGTCAGTCTCACTTCTTTCCCTTAAGTGACATGTTCACTCCTCCCTACCCCTGCCTTCCTTCATAGTCAGGGCTGTCAATTTACAGGCTGTAGAATCATGTGGGAGATGGACCAGGGGCATGGCCGTGAGTGATGTGGTGGGAAGTGGGCCTGGAGGGGCTGAATGGTTAAAAGCACTTGTTGGTCTCTCAGAGGGCCTGAGTTTGACTCTCAGCACCCACAGCAGGTAGCTTACAGTCACATGGAACTCCAGCTCCAGGAGCTGCAACTCCATCTTCTGGCT
>LOJH01029750.1:0-12801 GCA_001685095.1 Ellobius talpinus
GAGCCGGGCGGGATAAAAAGCAGGCCAGCCCACTTGCTCCCCTTTCACTACAAGCTATGGCGCTCTCTGTGCTTGCTGTGAAGACGAAATCAACCACAGAAAGGTTGAGCCTACCAGCCACACCTACTCACTAGCAACACACACACACAAACACACACACGCATGCACGCGCACACCACTGAGCATTCCTTACTCCCAGCTGTGCTCAGAATTTGTAATAAGGGTATAAAAGGAAATCATTTTCTCAGAGTTGTCTTTTTGTTTCAAGAAAAAAAATGGCCATATCACTCTCAGGGCCCCTAATCCATATGTAGACTCTAAATGGTACAGATTAAAATCAAGTCAAAAAAATCCATAACCAGGAACAGCCCTGAAGTCAGCTGGGAGCTTTGGACTGACGCTGGAGTCCGAGAAGAGTAGAGGTCCTCCAAAGTCCCTCAGCTGCCACAGGCGAGCAGGAAGGAGACAAAGCCAGCACTTTGCATATTGAGTCCATCCATGTTTTTGGGAAAAGCCAGACATTTCCACTACTGAAAACTACTGGAAGATCACCAAGAGGCCACGGAGAACTAGGGACCCGTGGATCTTCCCTAGAGTTGAAAGAGTACACTAAGCCAGGACCAAATTTCAGGCCTCCTGAATCCAGCTTAACTGGCATTTGGGAGCCTGCACACACCCCCATGCTGGATTACCTTGTCCAGCATTGACACAGGGGGAGGAACTCGGTCCTGCCTCAACTTGATGTGCCATGCTTTGTTGAAGCCCATAGGAGGCCTGCCCCTTTATGAATAAAGATGGAGGAGGAGTGGATGGGGAGGAGGGTAGGTGAAGAGGTGGCATGGGACAAGAGGAGGGAGGGCAAACTGTGGTCAGTATATAAAACGAATGAAAAATACAATAAAATAAAAAAGCCAGCCACTCCCAGCACTGTTATGGCTTAGAATTCATAATGGCGGCCTTCAGACTCTGACCTAATTTTTGCAGATATTCATAGGTAAGATCCATTTTCTTATGCTGGATTCCAATCACCCTATTCCTCTGAAGTATTAATTAGAGGATCATAAGACACCTTGTGGGGATGGGAGGATCAGACGGTGCTCCTGTCACTGCTCCAATGTAACCTGCCCCAGTGCCACGTTCTAGGGATGGCAGACTTGGCAGCCTTCTTCTTTGACTCTGCTGGTCAGGTTGAGACTTCAGAAGCTAAGTAGCTTCTAGTTGACTGACGTCTATGTGTCCCTCCCCTCTCCTTTCTCATGAATGTGTGTGTATATATATATATATATATATATGTACATGTGGGGGCTGATGCACAGGTACGCATGAGTATATGGAAGCCAGAGGTCAATGTCAGATGCTGGCCACCTTGCTTTTTGAGACAGGGTCTCTCACTGGCCTGAAGTTTGTCAAGCAGTCTAGGATCCCTCTAGCTAGATCCACCTTGGCATCCCCAGTGCTGGGATTGGAAGTGCTTACCACCAGACTTTCCTAATATGGGTTCTGAGGATTGAACTCAGGTCGTCATGCTGGCACAGCATGCACATTACTGTGTGATCCATCACCCTGAGCCCTAGGCATTTCTCTGGCCACTTGACTCCTTTCTAACAGGCTCTTGCTGCCTGACAGAGGAATGACTAGCAAAAGGCACTACCCACTTCCCTACTCCTCTTCTCTTCCTCTTCCTTCTCCCCCGCCCTTTCTTCCAACTCCTCTGTCCTTTAAAATACAGAAAAAGAGGAGCTGCAGATACTTAAAATTAAATCTCTGTTGCCCCGATGCCTGAAACTCTGGGAAGTCATTATCAGAGTCAGACAGTGAAATTTTGATATCCTGGAATCTTTTTGATACAAGAAATAAAGTTCTATGTCATAGAAGATAGAGAGCCATGCTATTTCCTAATCACTCTTTATGATTTGCTGTGTCTTGGGATGCTTTCTCAGATGTTTCCGCCGTGGCTTATGTACACTTCAAACCCATGTGCCGTTAAACACAGAAGCTCGGTGCTGCATTAATGACAGCAGCTTCAAACACCAACCTCGCTGGCAGGCTGGAGATCTAAGAACCAACTCAAAGAGGGTGATGGGCCTTTGAAAATTACTAAGCACAAACAATAAATCTCATTAAATAAAGTCAGCAGAGTAAAAATGCAGTAAGACGTGCGGGGAGGGGAAGGGCTAGAATCAGCCTTAGTTAAGACTTTTATCAGGGAACTTGGCGGGGAGGGCAGAGAAACCAGCTGTGTTTGGGGAGATCACATGACCTAGATGGAAGCAATTTTGAGGATGCTGGTCAGTAGGACGCTGTGGAGATGGGGTTATCCTTGGCAAGGTAGTGTGCTCCAGGCTGGTGACAGTTGGCATCATTAGTGACTGCCACCGCAGCAGCTTTGGTAGAGTTCAAGGAAGGCAGGGGTTTTGAGCAGGGCCGGCAAAAGAAGAGCAACGCAGACAAATCAACGGTCCTCACTGTGAGCCTCTGGCCCACAAAGTCCTTGGATGAAATGTGTCGTCGCTGTGTTCCACAGAGGCAGACCCCCTTTCAAGGTGCCTCTGACCACGGGGAAGGAGGGAAAAACCTAGGTACTCTTGATGAGATCCGGCAGGGAACTGTACAGACACTGGAGGACAGCCGTTGCACCAGATCAGCATGTGGTATTTCCAGAAGCAGTGTCCCAAGAGTGGTAATATAAAGCCAGGCAGCATAGAGAAGGACTGTCAGACATGGGGCATGGGTCCATGCTAACCCATAGACTCCATGAGGGCAGTGAAGCCCTTGACTGACTGCCATTGCTGGTCAGGGCTGAATGGTCCAAGTGGAGCACTCTCCAGGAAATGCTGAGGGAAATCCAGGTCTCTTCTGTGAACCCGCCCAGCACAACTCCTTCCCTTCTCTCTCCTACCTCGGTATTCTCCTCTACCCCTTCCCTCCACCCCCTCCAAAGATTCCAACTCCGTTTTAATTCAAGAGTTTAACTACAGAGATCACACTGACCCTTTCCCCAAGAATGAAAGGATGTGGGGTCCTCTACCAGAGATTTATTTGTGATTGTGACTGAGGGTTTATTTAAACTAATTTTATTATTCATGACACAGACAATTTATGCAGTGAATGCAATTAGGAGCCATGATTGGCTGCCACAGCTAAGGGCTAAAAGTGCCACTTCCTCAGATATGCAGGGAAGGGAGGCGAAGAGTATTAGAAAAATAATCAGTCGCAGCAATTTTTTATGAAATGATCTCACAAACCTTCGTTTAAAAAAAGAGCTAATTTAATTTCCGAAACACCCTGCAAAAGATATCTAATTATCCACTTCTAAATTGCTCTCATAATTTTTCCAAAGTTTTCTATTGTTTATGCCTTTCTGAGCTGTCCCTGTATACAAGTGAAGGAGCTTGATGCACAGGTCTCAATAAGCCCTTTTAAGAGGGTCCTTCTGGCGCCAGGCACGAGAGCCCTGAGGCACTCTTTTATGCGTCTGTCCATTCGAGAAACAAGGCTTGCTTGTAATGATTTACAATTTTAAGTGGAGAAGAAAGAGAAAGAATTGACTTTTTTCTTTTCCTTTTCTATGAGAAGCAGTCTTTAAAAAAAATCAGGCATCAAATCAAAACAAATCTTGGTGCGTTCAAAAGATGGGTTGTTCCTCGCAGTCAAAGGCAATGAGTTGCAGATACAGTCAAGTAGAGGCATCCTAAGTTTGACCGAAGCCAAACAAAAAGGAGCTCATACTTTGTGCTACCACTTATGGAAGGCACTAGAAAGAACAAACCAGTCTTTAGAGAGAGGAAGTTGATCGATTTCCATAGTAAAACAGCTGAGGAAGGCGAACAAGATGACCCTTAAGTGGGTCTGAGAAAGCCTTGAAGGTTTGGTCATGCTCACTAGGCTAATTGTGGTGATGGTTTCCAGAGAGTCTGTATACCAAAATGCCCACATTATACAGCATGGCGAGACCTTCTCTGCTTGCTCCATGTAGGTCTTATAAACAGCAATACAAGAAAAGAAGATGCACGGTTCAGAAATCCATCCATGGACACCATCGCTGTCATCTTTGTGGATGTGTAAGAAGAGGTAGCTGTTTTCCTAGGGTCTCCATAGTCCCTTGCAATTGTGCTCGGACTTAAATCTATGAACTTGAACTGAAGGATATTCCGTGAGCCTCAGTTGGCATCACAGTCTACATGTCTCTTTATTGAACATCTTCTTGGGACCCATAAAATCCTGAAACAGGACATCTTAGGAAGTGAGGGCTTGAAGAAAGTGTAGGCAGCGTGTCTTATTGTCAGGGAGACGAAGCATATGCTGTCTGGAACCTGACTAGAGCCATATAGCTTAGGCTCTAAGAAAGATTAGAGAAAGAGAGAGAGAGGGAAAATCTTTGCATGGAAAATACTATGTGTGAACAAAATCACTCACATTCCTGGCCTGGATATGGAACGCAGCTAGTAGAGTGCTTTCCTAGTGTACACAGAGGGAACCCTGGGTTTGAGTCTCAATCCTGCCACCTAGTCTTCAAAGTCTCCAAATTTTCTTCCTAGCTTCCTGACAATGAGTTCAGCCCTCTTGACCACACGTGCCTCATCCAGAATGCACCGAATGTGTGATACATGACCCCTAAGGACTTCAAGTGCTTTTGTGGAATTACATCATGAGCTTCTCACCTTGGTTCTGTGGAGTACATGGGATAGGTCCTACTAGGATCCCGGTTGCCTGGATCTCTCCGTAAATAGAGAAATAGAAGTAAAGCCTTCGCTCGTATCTATTCCCATCATCCCTCCCTCCTTCATGGCGCCCTCCTTGCATCCCCAGTGCCCATACCTCTAGTACTGTTGGAAAGGGGACTTACATTAAGTTATCTCATGGGAAGAGACTGGATCTCGCAAACACTGCCTTCTTCCCTTTGTATTGATTCCCTGGTCTGTATTTGGTTGATTTCAAATATTACATCAGCCACATGTGTTGTCTTTAAATTCCTTGGCAAGTTGGAAACCCTGGTAGAATGGGGCAGAAAGGCTAGGAAATAAAAACCCACTCATGGAATCCGCCCTCCACCCCATCCCTGCCTCTCCCAATCCATACCAGCAGTGTTAGATGTATTACAGAAAATACAGCTTAGCCAAGGTAGCAGGGACCTTTCTGACTTCATGAATTTGGAGGAAGAACAGCAGCACAGAAGCTAAATTTCGTCAGAGAGGAGGATGCGCATGGGAAAGCTTACTGACTGTGACTATACCCACACACATCATAGTCTCCGATCTCCAAAGCATCTCCTCACTGTCCCCCAGCAAGACACACTTGTCTCCTAGTCTTAGAGTTATGAATGCTTACCTGCCCCAGTCCTCAGAAGCTATGCTCAAAATTTTTCCTGGGCATTTATCGTGAGTGTGAGATGTTGCTAGTGACATTATATCTTAATTATTCATAGGCTATCATTTCCAAATTGCCTTCCATAATCTCATATGCCCTTCACCATGCATGGGTCCCTACCTGCACCCTCCCCTAGTCCCTTCTACCTTTTTCTATCCTTCTGGGAGGGCAGTCAAGGTGAAGCAACGTGAGGCAAGGAGGCTGATCTCTAACTTGTGTGACAACCTCAGGTTTTGACTTTCCTCCTCCCATTCAGAACCATTATCCTTTTTCCCCTCCTCTTTCTTTCTTGAACATTGAAGGTTTCTTTTTTCCCCTGAGGAGACATTTCTAAAACTGATCACCATCGGTGTGTGAATTTTCCTGTCAAGAGTGGGACAGGCTAAAGAATGTGACCATTATTCTCTGCCTATAAAAGCAACCTCCTTCCAGCTGTTCCTCGAAAGGCACGCTAAACCTCTTGACACCAGGTCACCTTGCACCCTGGCATCCTAGATCCAGGACCAGCCCGATACTTAGGCCATGGGACCAAGTTGTTGGTAGATTGCAGAACTTGGTTCTCTGTCCCAACTGTTCGATAATGCTCTAATTAACTACTGCAAACTTCAGAGAACCCAGCTAACTATAATTGAGAGATCAACAGAGGCTGCATGGAGTTAGATGTGCATACTAATTACTGAATTATCTAACACCTGTTTGGGGATGTAACACTGAAACATGGCTTTGTTTTCAAGTAGGAGACCTTCCATTGAAGAAGTTGGTCTTTGGTGAGCAATGCGGAGTCTGCTCCTTCCCTGATGTCTTTTCTCTTGGTACTGGTTGGAGTAAAGACCAATCAAACAAGTAGTGAAATATCTCTGTGGCCATTCTGAGGGGGCAGAGTAGGGCTGCTGGAAATAGACATTAATGAGCCCAGCATCATCATGATGGAGGGAGCAACACTCTGGATTGGCACATTTAGTCTATATCTGAACTCCAACATGTTTCTGCTTTGTTTGCATCTGGCTCCCTCCCCCGGAACTGGATTGGCACCACCATCTAAAAGCTATTCATGGGTCGAAGCCACTTAGCATTTTTACTAAGACTAGCAAGTGTCTGCTGCAGGCAGAGCATAGCGGGATGCGGGCAGGGGAGGTTGTACCCAGTTGGGGTTTTGAGAGAGATAAGGGCAACCCAGCAAGAGAGCGTGCGGTTAAATTGAGAAACAGGTGGAGCATGAGAAGAGAAACTTCACCTGAGTTCCACTTCTCATTTTCACTGATCGTTTCAATAACCCATACTCAGTAAGTTCAGACCAGAGTGAAAGCGGAGCTTAGCCTGAACCTCACACTTTTTAGATGAGATATTTTGTTATCAAATTGAAAAATGACAACTCTCTTCAAAGTTCAGAGAACCTTAGAATTAGACAGTACAATAGAATATACGAAAGACCCGCAGCCTGAGATAATGCCCGTGCCAGCCACTACCCTCTGCTCCCCTCAAGGTAGCTTGTATTGTCTTATTCCCAATAGAGGAATCTCCCAGTTACCACCTAAGAACTGCCTGCAAGAAAATTGCAAGGCGGATTCACTGCCGCTGGCTTTTTCTCAGTTGGAACAATTTTGATGATGATAATGATAATGAGGTTGGCAAGGATGGTGATAATGATTAATATGATCATCGGAATTCACAAACAATGCAGACAAAACTTAAATAGATTTTAGGGATGTTGAGATTCTAGCACTATCTAAACGTATGCTGTGTTTCCTAGAAGTGCTATACACTTGATACATGTATGAACATTCTCAGAGTATCCATCTCTTGGACATGCTACATTTCCACACCACCGTGCTTCTTTCTCCAGGAAAGCTGAACTCATCATAAAGCCAACACATACCGTAGAAGAAGCCACCACATTGAAACTCCTTATGTTTCCACCAGATTGCTATGCTTGGGACTGAGTTAAACTTGACCATGATCTTTACAGATTTCATACACCTCTGCATTTGTGGCTTTTCTTGTTGTTGACATGTTAAAATGAAGTACTGCCTATCTAAGAATGAAGAAGTATAGTATCTATAGTTAACTATTGACACCAAATTCTTCTCCCATCTGTCAGCCTTTGCAACAGCCCTATTTTCTTCTACTGTCCAAGATGAATCTGTGGGCTCTCTACTAACTTCAAATTTGCAGAAAGGTTTCAATATGCAAAGATAGAACATGAGCATTTTAGCACATTTCCTTTTCACCCATCATTTACTCACAAAAGGTTGAGTTAAATTCTCAAATCCAAATTATGTGAAACTTAGGAAACACTGCCATGTGTTCACTGTGTAACATGAAGGTACCTCATTGCCAAGAAAGCACTGGCTGCATTTCTTAGATACCTACTGCCTCCACTCCGCCTCTGGGCTAAGTATGGCTGCTTTGCATTTCCAGATGTCTTGACCTTTTCCTCATTAGCCTCTCCAGAGAGGTGGTGTCATTACCTTTGAGCTCTCCCACAGTCTTGGTAGGTCTCCTTATCTCATTTCCTTAGGAAGCATCCTCAAACTGTGTCATCTACAGGGTTGGCTAATGCATCTCCTCAGTCACAAACCCTTCTTGCTTGCACATCCATTATATGACCTTGCTGAGCACTGTGCTGTCTTAAGCTGCAGAGATGTGGGACCTGCATCACTTTTCTGCACATGCCTGTCATAGATTGGCCCAGCATTTGTCAGCACCCTCCAAGAGCATTTTCTGAGACAGCCCTTCATCTAGTTGGCTTGATTGCCTCCCTGTGCTTGAACTTTAAACCCAAATCACAATTTGTTCCCATACCTGTATTGGGAAACATCCTCACATTGGGTCAACTTTAAATCATATGAAACAAAACACACTGAACAAAAGAGGTTCAAGATCAGTTGACATACTCTGGAGTATGTGTCTTCAACAATAGTCCTGCTGCTGCAGAAAATGGAGGTTCACATGTGGTGAGATTGTTTGAAGGGCTCCCCCACAATGACTACCTACCCATAATGCTCAGTCTTTCTGGGTATGGACTTCCACAAGTGAATTCTATATGCACTGAGACACCATGATACTAGAGAATTTTATCTAACTAGTAGATTTAAACAAGTTTTTTATTCATTCATGATTCATAGAGTCCTGAAGGTCAAACATATCCTAAAAGTCATTGAAGTCCTTTGTGAACTTGCCCCAGGGAGTCAGATCCTCCACTGCCATTCTGCTATCATTGAGGGCCATGGCTCCCACAGACGTCCATGGTTGAACTGTTCAATGATCCTGAGAGTCTTTGTGTTAATTCAAAGCCTATGTCTTCACCTCTCTTTTCCAATGCTGACTCTGAATAAATACATAACTCCTCCATATAACCCACGATCTAATTGTGCATATTTAACTCAAATGAGGTGTTTTGATTCCTTTTCATGAATCTATCATCTGGTCCGTCTTAGGCTCGAGAATTTCAATCCAAAGTTTTGAGCCTACTCTTTGTCCACAGGCGTCCCATGGTGACTGGGAAAGAGAAGAGTATAGCTTTGTGAAAGCAAAAGCTAAAATAAAGGTGTTATGACAGTATCAAGGCAGGAGCCGTAAACTCTTCTTAAAACAGAGACGCCACAGAAATAGAATGTTTTGCTTGTTTGTTTTGGCTTTTTGTTTGTTTATATTTGTTTTGTTTTTGTTTGTATTTTTTTTGAAACAGAGTCTCTCTGTGTAGCCCTGGCTGTCCTGGAACTTACTCTGTAGACCAGGCTAGCCTCAAACTCAAGAGCTCTTCCTGTCTCTGTCTCGCAAATGTTGACATTAAAGCTGTGTGCCTCTACCACCCAGCTTAGAAAAATAACTTTTAGAAAACTTGGATCAAGTGTGGTGATCTTTCCAGGAAAAGAGAGTAAAGGACATTTCGAGTAGAGCTGATGACACGGGCAGGTCATGGAAGTTATCATAGCAGTCATGTACTTTGTGACTAACGTCCTGTGTGTGCAGACCTGGGTAGACAAGGCTGTAGAACAGGGAGGTGGCAGGAAGTGAGATGAAGAGCTGAGATGCAGGCAACAAGCTGTAAATGCGAGTACCTAAAGAACTCACTCTTGCCTCATCTGGTGGACGCCATTGCCTTCCCAAGCTGCTTCCTCTTACCTACACTTCACTTCCTCTTACCTACAGCTAGCTCATCACACAAGGCAACTCACCAGTTCTAAAGTGCCAGGGTTATTGTGATAATTTCCAAGACCCTACTCATGCTCAAACCTGTTTTGCAAAGTCCTCCACCTCTTTTGTTCCACCTGGAAGAGACCAGGAGTAGTGCTCCTATCTCCTGCCCACTTGTTATAGAGTTTGTCCCTAGGTTCTTTATCTAACTCAATCCCTTTGGAGAAATAGGAGCAAGGTAAAAATACAACCATGGTATTGCTTTAATCATTCATCCCTATAGAAATTGGAGCACTGGCAATCAGCCTGCAGCCCTGCAGTGTCTAAACACTGGCTTCTTTTCTGTCCCATACTGTCATTGACTGTCCAGGAGGTCAAATTGAGGGAGGTCACGATCTCTGAATTCATGGTCTGTGAACCAGACACTGGCAAGTTTCTTGTATTCGGGTGAGTTTTACACTTACTGCAAAATTGGAAGGCTGGCATTCAACAGGCACCCATTTATCAGTTCAGTAGAGAAATTCTCTCCACCCAAATCAACTCTTTGCTATGTTCCAGGCAGCCAGGGATGCCAGTGATTGCCTGTTGCCTTTGCAACATTTGTTGGTATCACCAGAAAGCATGAATATCATAGAGATAAGATGGTAGAAGGATGGATTGCGGGTGAGAATTTCTCTTTACCTTCTGCTTTCTACTGAGATGCCTCCAAGTCTTTTCATACCAAGTCGCAGAGCATCTGCATGATTACAGGTCTATATTTATGCAAGGGGAAGCTGAACAAGCCATTCCAGAATTGTGTGATAGAAAGGGGGAAATCCGTGTGACCCATGCTATAAGTTCAGCTAACTAGGGAGTGAACCATGCAGAGAGTGAGGCCCAACAGAGAACTTAGTCCCAACTAATAAGTCCAGTGTCTACAAAGCAAAAATCCAAAACGGGCCCCATGCTGACAAGTTCTGCAGTCAGAATCGGAGGGAGAATGACGTGTGCACCTGCTCACACTTTGAACAACTGAGTGGCAAATTGTAGATGCAGCTGAAAGGACCCTTCAGTGAAAAGTGTCCTCAGAGAAAGTCAAGAGGGCGTGAGTTGGGAGGAACACAAAGTTTCCAGAGCCAAAGTGCTCATTTCCTAGATGTGCCAGAGGACAGGAAATGACATTGCTGGAGCACTGATTAGTTCATCCAGACTCTATTTACAATCTAAACAGCTTTTCTTCCAAGCCAGACCCCTCTTTGGGGATGGGGGTTGTTCGTTTACTCTGGGCTTTTTGTTTTTTAAGTTGTATTAACAGCTTTACACAAAACACATTCAGGTGATTGTAACAGTGCTAACCTAGGACTTCTCACCTCTATGCCCACAACCTAGAAAAGCACAGTCGTATCTGCTGCTAAGGGACTAGACAAGGCCGGTTGGCCAAAGGACCTGGTCTGAGCGTAAGTTTCCTAATGCCGGCTCAATTATGGGCGTTACATATTTTTTTTTAATGAGGGCGCTGCTCTAGAATTCCAAACAAGAGCAGATAAAGGAACAGGATGAGGCCACCTGGCCCATGAGAAAAGCATGTGTTAGCAGAACACAAGACAGGGAGGAGAAGCCACGCACTGAGTTCAACCCATTCAAGCCACTTGGTTCCATTCCGGCCACAAAGGGAGATACTCCTCCCATTAGGTATATTACAGCGACGCGGTGATTGGTGGAGGAGAGCAAAATACTTGTCAGCTGAGTGAGTATTGGCTGTCACTCCTGTTATCAAGCTGCCTGCTTATTTGTGATTTTATTTTCAGATGTGATTGGCAGCTGGATGGCTCTGACATTCTCGGTGCAAACATACAGCCTGTTATTATGCTTGCATTAACATTTTGATAAACACACGGTGCCGCATTGGAAAAGTAATTACATGTCATCACTTCAGTGCTTCATCAAAGAAAAGTTTACTGTGTAATTGCGCTGTGATTTACCTACGTAGAATGTGTTACACTCCACAAAAGCTCTCTCTATTTAATAGTTTACATTTACTCTTTAAAATACACAATATCCCTTCCCAGGGGCTTCTTTGGTCTAAAATAAACTTGGCAATATAATTTAGCTTTCCATAAATATACTTAGATATTACTGTGGAGTACTTTTGCATAATAGTTATTTAATGCTAAGCGTAAATATGCAGTGCATTATATTGGCTTAGCTATCAAAAAAAAACCAAGGACTTCTGACGACAAGGAAAAATAGGATATTGTCACCTTGGCTTCTACATTAAGGAGAGGGACTTTTGCTCTTATATTTATATCCATGCTTTCCACAGCGACATCTAATTTTACAATAAAGTGAGGAGCTCAAGCACTTTCCGGTAGAATCTAAAATATTGGTTCTTGTTAGCGTTTAGAGAGCTCCGCTGATGTGGCACTGAAAGAGCCTTCTGGAGAAAAGTACAAATGATTGCAGGGTACTTGGGAGCCAGAGACGAACGAAGGGGTGATTTGACTGACGTTTCCTCAGTGAGATCCATCTGAGCAGCTGGGTATCTAGGAAATAAAAGGTGATGGGGCTGGGCAGTAGCCAACAGTAATTGAAGAGCCCCCAGCAGAATCTCCAACGACAAATTACATTTTCATGGCTGATGTTGGGAGGGCATTTTGAATTTCTGTGGGCTTTGTAATTATTGATGAGCAAACCCTGACAGCAACAGCCCAGGTCAAGCAGGCAAGCCTTTCTAATATGCTTAATGATAATGAGAATATTTGGGTTAGTCTCTATTCCAGAAAGAAAAGGCAGGGAGGGGGGATAGAGAACAATGGGGTGACTGGATTGCTCTCACAACAGTCCATAAGCCTTCTCCATAGGCACCAAATTTTCCTTCTTAAGTAATGGAGATGGGCGGAGATTGGGGTAGGAGGAGCCACTGACTATTACACAAACAGAACGTGGTGATGTAGGGCTACAGAGTCCTTGAGATGCCCTTCACCATTTCTCTGAGTATTCTCTTTACCAGAAGGCTGTTCTTTCAAATGAACCACTCTGTGCTGCACAGAGGTCAAGTGTCTGAACCACAAAAGTGGAGGTGAACACCTTGTCATTTCTGTTCTTATGGGAGACCTCATAGCTGCATGGAGCACGGCCGAGCCATGGGAGAATTAGGACAAATTGAAGAAATTGCAGCCTGAACTTGAACACGAAGGTGGGAAACTTACCTGGAAGCAAGGATAAAGAGGAGGAAAAAATGGCTAGCCAGGGGTAAGGACCATGAACTAAGTCAGAGGGCCTGAATGTCATTTATTCAGCAGGAGCCCTCGAAGCAAT
>LOJH01029751.1:947-10952 GCA_001685095.1 Ellobius talpinus
AGAAAGAATTTGTCTCTCTTTTTGGGAAAGAGCACCCTAATGGCTTACTAGGTATAAAGTGGCTGGCCCTGAAACCATATACATACAAACAATGGAAATGGACTCGGCAGCTTGCATTCATACATTTATGAGTGTTTGTTATGCAGGTGTGTACCAATGTATGTACAGGTATGTATACAGGTGTGCTCACTCATTTGAATGCAGTCAGATGTTAATGCCCGTATCTTCCTTTATCATATTCCACATTATGCTTGAGACACTGTTCTCACTAGCCCTGAAATCCACTGATTCAGCTAGGTTAGAAGTCTGGAATGCTCCCATTATCCACATTTCTTCATCCTTCCAAGGCTGGAGTTACAGGTGTGTGCTGTGCTCCTGTGTGGGTGCATGAGTTCATGCATGCATGTGGAGGATGGTGTGACAGTAATAGTCAAAGGAGGGCGGATTGTCAATTTGAGAGCCAGGGCATATGGGAGGGAATGGGTGAAAAGGAAATGAGGGAAGCGATATAATTATATTTTAATTAAAATATATTAAAATAAAATAAAAAATAAAGATTATATTGCATCCTATTGAGTCCTCTGCCAGATCCTACATTAATGAAGTGGAGATGACACCTGCTGTCACTTTAGCTGTTTACAGAATGCTTTGGAATTTCAGTTGACATCACTCTCCATCACCCAATGTCGTGGGAGGCTCCCACGACATTGTGCTTTTGAACCCACACAGTAGCAATGCTATATTGAAAACAAAGAGGAATGTGTTCCTGTAGAGCCAGCCCTGGGCTCTGCCATTGTCTTACTGGGTTTGAGCTACTGTAGCAGGTTACCACAGCCTTGGGCTTATAAACCACCAAAACAGTTTTATATGCCTAACCATCCTGGAGGCTGAGAAGGGTAAGATGAAGACTGTCTGGTGAAGTCTCATGTCCTGGCTCACAGATGATACCCTTCCCGTGATGTCACACTGCAGAAAGGGTGAGGAGGGTCCTTTGGGCCTTTTTGATAATGGCACTGTCTCCCAAAAGTCCTCACTCTCCCCTGAGTAAGCATATGAATGTTCAATGGATAAAACCATTTAGTCATCAGTCAACAGCATCCCTTGGTATTTAATGTAGAAACTGTTTAACTGGAGATTATCCAGAAATGCCTGGAAAATAGGCAGTAAGGGTAATTATTAGAACAAAGGAAAATGCTGTTACTAGACACAAGGTGCTATAAAATATGATAATCATTTTCAAATATTTGAAATTCCATTCCAAAATAGAACCACTGAATTAGGCCACAATGTTTGCTAAAGTAATATCAAGAATTTGAAGATTTAAATATGCAAATTCCAACCCAGTACAAGAACGAATTTGGTAATTATAGTTTTTTGAACAAAAGAATGAAGTACCAGCATTCCCAAATGTATGAAGACATGGAATTCTTTTTCTTATAACCACAATAGGAAGGGAAATGAGATTATTTTCTCTAAAGAGGCAACTTGGCAATATAGTTCAAGAAAAAACAGCCTAACCCTTTAGCCCAGAAATCCCAGGTATGGTCATTTATCTGAATAATTAGAAAAAGCCATGAAATGTTTTAAGAAAATTAAGTGTAGCATTTTTGGAACACTGAGCATTTTAAAATAACCTAAATAGCTATTGCACAGATTCACACTGTGATTATACAATGTAACACTATTCTGTTATTTAAAAACACATGGGTGAAAGACATTCCATAAATATATAAATATTTATATTATAGTTGATGGGGAGATCTGAGCAGGGAATAATGGCAGGGAATAATGTCTGTAATCCCAGAACACAGCACTCAAGGAAGGGAAAGGGTTAGATGTGAATGAAAGGCCTAGAAGCTTTATCTCCAAGGACTGACTTAAGTTCTGTCTACAGAGATGATTGACCTACTAGAACCACAGCCATATATAGAGGTTAGAATATTGTAGGTGCAGAGCCTAATTACAATTCATCTGGGGCTCTATGTAGCCCCTAAATGGCCATTCCATACCCACCTCTCTGTTGGACCTAACACACTGTGACTGAGAGATACAAACTTGTTGAAATGTGTTAACAGAACTCTAGTTTTCCCCAACTAAAATACTGAGTCATTAAACAGCAACTGAGGCCTACCACTGAAATCTCCACTATGCTACAACCACCACCATAATGTTTCTACTAATATATTTGAAAAGAGAATTGGGTTTATGTTTTCTTTTGTTTTTAAACCCTGTTACTACAAAAATTCCATGAAACCTCTTCACATTGGAATAAAGGAATTTGGGTAACTTAAATCCATGTTTCTGGGACATGGTCACTCATATTTGGCTCCACAATAAAGTATTCTTATTCTGCCTGAGGTGACAGTTCTGTTTCTGTATCAACAGAGGAAAAAGAGAGGGGAGAGTAGTGAGGTAGAGAAGAAGGAAGGAAGGAAGGAAGAGGCGGAAGGAGGAAGAGAAGGATCTCAACTTTTTAATTGTAGAGATAGAGAAAAAATTAAAATATACCAAATATTATTTCTACCTGTAGAATAAAGAGCAACTATCCCTATGTGTCTCTTATTTTTTCCCAGCCTGCTTAAGCTGGAAACAATATATGTTTTGCAACCAGAAAGAAATAAGAAAACAATGTAAGCAGAGAACACGTGTCTGTGCATCTCTAGTATCTGGCTCACAGTGGGAGGCCACACATTTTTTGCTGAATAAATGAATATATTAATTAAATGTTATAAATATTTTATGGAGTGAACCTGCTAAAAGAGTTAATGGTGTCTCATTACTGGAAGTGTTTGAGTCGAGGCTGAGTGACTCTCAACGCATTTGGAGGGCATTCTTATTTTGATCTAGATTAGCGATTTCCCCAAAAGAAGTACCTGGGAAACCCGAGATGCTCCAGTGTGCTTCAAAAGACAAACTCCCAGCCCCACCTTGGGTGTCAGAGTCGAACGGAATTCCTGGAAAAACATGCAACAATTGTGAAAGTTCTCCTGGAAAGGTGAAAATGCTTCCAAGATGGTTTTCCAGAAGCTGAGATGCCCGCCTGGAGTCCTGAGCTGCTGGCAAGGGTGACAGTCTCGGCGGGTCCCAGGGCATCTGCCTTTGCTCTTCCTGGGGCTGAGCAGCTCTTCTCCCACATCCAGGGTCCTCCACCATTCAATTTCATGTCCTTCCTCATTGGGTCTCCCTTAAACTTCAAGACATTGCACATTCTCCCCGACTTCCCACGTATGTATCATTGCTATGGCACTAACAACTTTACCCAATATTGTCTAATGAACTTAGTAATACTGCTGTTACAGTTTGAATGCGGAGCAGCCCCATAGGCTCACGTATTTGAACAATTTGTCTCTAGCTGGAAACAGACCTTGAGGTGCAGCCTTGCTGGCTGAAGTGTGTTCCTGAGAGTGGACCTTGAGTTTTCTTGGTCTTTCCCCCCCTTCTGTCTATTCTTCACTTCCTGATAATGGTTGCAATGTCACTAGCTGCCTCAATCTCCTGCCACGGTGCCTTTCCAGCCACGATGGGCTTTGATCACCTCCAATTGTAAGCTGAAAAGAACCTCTTCCTGTATAAAGAGACCACGAAGAATCGTGTATGCCTTCTTTCTCGCCATTGAGACCAATTACCCAATAAACGGACACTTGGAAAACTCTGTGAACACAGGAATTTTTATTTAATATTTTTTATTTATTCAAGCATCCTAGAATAGTGACTGCCGTGTAGAGAAGTTCGGAAAATGCTTGCAAATCGACAGCAGCAGTCATAAAAATGCATGGATTAACGTCTCTGGGTCCAGTTGCAGGAGCCTGGCTGCTGCTTCCTGCTAAGTGGCATTCCAGTTAGTCTATCCCAGGAGTTGGCAAACTTTTACTGTAAAGGGCCAAATAGAAGCATCTTCTGTTTTATGAATCATAAGGTCTCTGTCACAACTATTCAAGTGTGCCATTGAAACACAAAGGCAACCATGGACAATGCATAAATATGAGTGGAGCTACTTTCCCGGAAAGCTCTGAGACGCAACTGGACCACTGGCTATTGTCTGCTGACCTTGTTCCATTCATGTTTCTGGAAACTTCATTAAGACAGACCTCAAACTGCTCCGGGTCATGTTAATGGCCTACTAGTTCGCTACAGGGCTTAGGCACAAAGCTTCTTGCTCTAAAGGCACAGAGATTCTTGCCTCTAAATCGTGGGATCTTGGGGAAAATACCTCCTTTTACTATACTAGGAGTGTTCCTTAACTCAATCATCATAAACAGAATAAAATGTTCATTGATGATGGCCAGATGCCCCTGCAATGAGTGGATCAAGCCTGAGTCTTACATCACTAATTAGGGACTCTGTGGTGGGTCTCGGTAGGCATCTTCAGCTCCACCTCACTAATTTTACAGGAGTTCAGCCCTGCCTATTATTCCTTAGCATCACCAACATCCAGACCCAATGCTCTTTGCTGCGTGGCCATGACATTACTGTACTGCCACTACAATGTCTTAAACCAATCTCTAAAAATGGATTCTGCCTTGGTGAGTTTCCTCAATAAGCCCTGCTTGCTACACCTCAGGAATACAACCACTTATTACAAAACTTTAGGACTCAGCATTTCCTACAGAGGAGAAAGCTGGGGCTGGTGTCGCAGGATGGGGCAGAATTCAAATCTGCATGTTAGGAAGAGCGCTGCTCTGTGTTGTCTGACCATAAAATGCAGCATCCTTTGGAAGAAACACTGAGTCTCCTGCAAGCATAGCTCTAGGTAAGAGATGCTACCTAGATTATTGTTCAGGCCAAAGCTACCTTCAGTCACACCATGCTCAACATTAAGATGCTGCTGAGCTTTGAGGGTAAAACTAAAGGATGCAGTCTGCCTTGTTAGTCTCTTCCTTATAAAGTCACAGTATTCTTCTCTTTAAAAATATTCCTATAATATTTTATATTGTACAACATATAAAAGGTGAGGCTATTACTTAAGACCCCCCATTGAGGGTGAACATTACAGTTTTGAAAAGCAACAATTCTCTATGTGAATCTTGCATATGCACATATATATATAATGACAAGGACTAAAATGTGCAGGCAGAGGTCCAAATATGCCAGATGCAGTAGCACACGCCTATAATCCCATCTTTTGGGGGTTTGAAAAGAGAGCTGGGGTGGGGGAAAGAAGGAGCAAAATATTAAAGTTTTTTACTAAGCAAGGCCTCATATTGAATATAGATAGAGAGAGAGAGAGATAGACAGACAGACAGATAGAAAGATTAATAGATAGAAAGATATAGATATATAGATATTGGTTTTTCAAGACAGGGTTTCTCTGTAGCTCTGGAGCCTGGCCTGGGACTTACTCTGTAGACCAGGCTGGCCTTGAACTCACAGAGATCCGTCTGTCTCTGCCTCCCAAGTACTGGGATTAGGGGCATGCAACAACTCTGCCTGGCCCTAAATATTGTATCTTATGATAAGAATAGATTTATTAATTTTGTCACAGAAATTATTGTTCTATGAGATGGGCTACTAATGGAAACAGACCTTGGGAAAATAACTATCTTTCTCCTAAAATGTCAGCCTTGCCTACTCAAAATATTCCCATTTTAATTTGCTTTCTGTTGCTTTAATAAAACACTGACCAAAAGCAGCACGGGGAGAGAGGAGCTTACTCAGCTGACAATCTACAGTGCATCATTGCAGGAAGCCAAGCCAGGAACCTGGATGCAGGAGTTGAGGCAGACACCGTGGAGTGATGCTGTTTACTTGTTCTTCCTGGATTGCTGAGCACAGCTACTTGCCTTACAACTCAGGCCCACCTGTCCAAGAATGCATTCCCAATGTACTTGGCCCTCCCACATCAATTAGCAAATAAGACTGGGCTCCCAAAGACTTGCCACAGGTCAGTTCTATAGAGGTGACTCTTCAGTAGAGATTCCCCCTTCCCAGGTCACTCTAGTTTGGGTCAAATTGACAAGAATGATGTAGTATCATTTCCCAATCCCTTTAAGGACTTTGATTGAAAAGCACACTTTTCTTAGATGTTAATTTTGGAAACCTATGGGAATTATTGCCTTGATTCTGGAAAGAATGCAAATACATGGTGTTCTGTGTTACGGTTATACAGGCCTTTTCTTGCACTTGTCTGCGTTGTCCTAAACATACTGTCCTGAGCCCTGACTGGGAAATCTCTGACACTTCACATCCTCAAACTTGGTGAAGGACAAAGCTACCAATCAACCTCTCCCTCTCTCCACTCTTTGCCCCTCCCACGCCCAGTGAAAGACAATTGGCCTCACCATGTATGCCTTCTCCTGAGCCACCTCCTGGTTCTTCAGAGTCCACACAGAGCCTTTGTTCTCTGTCCACTGAGGACAAGCCCAGTAGCTGGCACCTGCTCCTTTGCTAGTGATGAGGTAGGTAAAGAGGAAGAAGTCATAGGTACAGATCTAAGTCCTAGAGTATATATTAAGAAGAAAAATGGGTCTCCCTTGCCTGTGGATTCTCCCTATGCTTGTCAGTCTGATCAACACCCTAAAGAAGTCAAGGAGTCCCTTGGCACCAAACCACCAACTACACTGAGAGAATGAATTTTTACTTGCCTGGATTCCTATCTCCTACTTCGTTTCCTGAAAGCAGGCTACAGCAAATACTGCACCGCTGGAATTAGGTTGAGTAGGGTTGCTATCAATTCAATGCAATCAAACCCATCTTTCTTTCTTCCCTTGTTCATAAAAGGATCAATTCAAATGTCTAGATCAGAATAGACATCAATTTGTCCAAGGGTTGAATTCAAATGCCGACTTTTCCTCTAAGATTCCTTAACTGAAATTGTATATTAGTTTTGAAAGATACTGTATGTATTTCTACAGTGATAAATTGTGAGACATTCATATCTAATCTATTTCTCTTTCTGTAGTCTCCAGGTAAGATAGACATAAAAATAGCCTGTCTCTAGCAGATAGTGGTGCTCTCTACCTATTACAGAAGAACTAAAAATACCCCAGATATTCCTAGTAATTGCAGGCAAAGAACTCTTAGCCCACATTTCTTGCACATACATAATACAACTGCAGGTGTCCATGATGAAGCAGATGTGTGTGCTATTGCTGACACCAAAATCTCCACTTACCCAGGGTTTGGGTGCTGACTGGCTCCTAATTTATTTGGGGGCAAATTAGGCAGTATAATGAGTAAAACAAATACTTCAAGGATCAAATTAAAATGAACACATGTAAAGCAATTCAGGTGTAAGTCTGGCGGCCACAGTTATTTCTTCAATTGTGGTCAAGTCTTGGCAGCAACAAACTTCAATTAATGGGCCAGAGTTCCAACAATAACAAGAGTATTGCTAAGAATGGATTTACAGAAAACTTGGCCAATTGGAGCCAAAGCTACCAAACTGGCAAATTGACTAGAAGTAGATGGAAGACATTATACTTCAGAAGACAGTGATGGAAAAAAAAATCCCATGTATGGAAAATTACTGTCTTTGGGGATTCAGGAAAGAAAAATAACTTCGTTGGTCATTACTTGTGCAACTGGTTCTAATAGCCAACATATGCATTGTGTTTAACAGTTTAAAACATACTCATTCTCGTAAGCATCATCTCCTGATGTCTCTCTACAGCCCAGAAGTCAGTGGAACACATTGATAGGGAACCAGCGGCTCTGAATGCTTAAATACTATCCCTAATGTCACACAGATGTGTGTCACAAAAGCAGCTGTGTCTGTAAAGTAAACAAATACAAAATGCTCTCCGATAGAAATTGCCAGATGGTGGTGCTGCCTCTCACTTTGGGGGCAAGACGGAAAACTTCATCCAGTGGCAGGCTTTTCCTTTCAGATGGGGGTGACCGATCAGTGACCTGCAGGCTGTGGCAAACCCAAGATGATGAAGGGCACTGTCGGAAGACCCTCTGAGATAGCAAATGTTGACATGGGCCTCCTTGTATCCTGTCTTGGATTCATCTGTGGTCAGTTCTGAAATGTGTCTAGTGCTTTCTTCTTTGGAATTCCAGGGACACTTAAGGGATAATGTTTTCACAGAAACACCATACATGCAAATTAGTGTTCAAGTTGAATTCTGCATCTTGCTCCCATTGCAACTCTCTTTGCTTCTGGATACAGAAACAAGCCTAACTCTGAAAACTATCTCAATGATTTTTTACAAAAACCGTAAACTCTTGAGATTTTTTTTAGAGTGGCAGAATTCAAATTGGAACCCAAGAATTTTCATTTTTAAGTAATTATCTTTGCTGTTAGAAAGATAATTTTGACCAACACCAGCTTAGTGACTTAATGGGTTTATATCTGTGATGGAGTTGTTCATAAAGTGGATAACACTGTTTATATGTGCTTTAAGAAACAATGCCTTCAGTCTTCTTCCACTGTCTCTTCCTTTCTCTATGTGGATTTGTAGTGATACAGCCTGGAATAAAAATCAGTTTTATTTCAATAGACTTAAAAAAAAGAAATTTGTCCATTTCTTTTAGATTTTCCAATTGTGTGGAACACAGTTTTTGTTTTAATATTATGAACAATAAATATTTATTAACAGAAAAAAATGCAATTTTGAATTTTCATAGAAAGATCCAATCCATTTGTAGTGCTCACAACACCAAGTGGTCCTAACACCTAACAGCTATTTTCCTATGACTCATACCGAAGAAGGACTTCTAGACTCACAAAGGATCAAGTAGGAAGTAAATTTTAAATGAATGCAACACTCCAATTTTCCAAAGGACGAAGACCCAGTGACAAATGAGAATAGCAGGGCGTGTGATTGGACCATTTGAGGTGGGAACACCCTTAATGTGGGCCACACCTCTTGGTGGCAGTCTACATAAAAGGACTTGGAAGAAGGAAGCTTTGCTTTTTGTCTGCTTGACCTTACTGTTGCTGGCAAGTTCATCTGTCCTGTTACTCAATCATTCCTTCACTGGTATCAAAACCTTCTAGTTCAGGATTCTAATGCAGACCGAGAACCAGAAGCAGTTCAGGAATTCCTTGGGACTCCAGCATTAGACCGGGACTGCTGAGATGTCCAGTCTCATTGACTGACGACTACCAGGTCCTGGGCCTTTCTGTTGGGAGACAGCCAAGGATGGGCTGCTCCAATGTTGGACAGCCCATAGGCCACTCTGACGAATCCCTTCTTAATACATATGTATTTTTCCTGTCAGTTCTGTTCATCTAGAGATCTCAACTAATACATCTACCATTAAAAACTACAAGTTCTTGCCCTACTGTCATTTTACTTTGATCAATCAATAGGAATAGCTGATTCCTACTCCTTCTCTTCACTCTCAAAATCCTCTTTTGTCCCTACAAATTCAGCTTGGCCAATTGCAAACTCTCATCCAACCTATTCAGAATGTTCTCACTTCCTGTCTGAACTAAAACTCAGTTGCCCTGTGAGTGCTGCCTCAAAGCGCTTTTCACAAAGACATGGTTTTAGCCTACACACCCACAGGTCAGGACACCCTTAATCTTGTCATGACTTACGACCCAACACTTCTGCTTACTTCCTGCCAGAGACACTGTCTGCTGAGTCTCACAGCCTGTCAATGTCACTCAATGGTTCTGTTTGCCTACCCTGGCAGTCTCCTGGCTCCTCATGTAGAGGCACTAACAACCCCTCCAGCCTTCCTCTTCTATAATCCAGCTCTGTCGCTGATTTCATAAGGCAACACAATCACTAAGAGAATGTCAGGCATCATGGCCTTTCAGATCCCAGATACTCTACCTAAGAGGGGTTGTCAGGCCTGAACTCAGCTTTACTGGCTGATTATCATGTTGTAAGGCCAGTAGCAGAAGATTCAGAGAGTACTATAGTGCACAGCTCAGGGGTATTGCATTATTAATTCTGTCGAGATGAGAAAGCATGTATGGGAATGACTTCCATCTGTGACAAAACCCCACCAACCCACCAATCCATATGATGATATTAGGACCAGAAGCTCTTGGACATAGTAGGCTTATAAGGGAGGAACACTCATAGTGAGTTTAATGCCTTCTTTAAA
>LOJH01029751.1:12297-28350 GCA_001685095.1 Ellobius talpinus
ATGATATTAATCTTAGGACATTTTAATGTGTAGAAAAGTCAACAAAAAGTCTACTGTCCATATTTCTTTGGCTACAACAATTGCTTCAGGATATGTAGGTGCATGCATTCATTTAAATCAACATTGTTTCAAGGAAACCTATAAAGGAACGTGCATATTTTCTCATTTTGAACCTCTCAAAAAATAATCTCTTCTGAATGAGTTGCAATTACGTACATTTCAAATTCCATCTAATTGCATCTTGGCATTAGATTACAGGGGAAGAAACACAGAGCAGGGAGAACTGGAGTTTCCTTGGGATTCCCCCTGTTCGCTTGCAGGCCTCAGGGTCTGTCAGTTTGAAAATGTGGACACCTTGGGTCATTTACAGTTATTTGTCTTACAGTAGACCTGAGCAGATTCCCAAGCATACTCGTCTGAAGGGAACTCAGAAGCCTATTCTCCCATCAAACCATGGGGAGGTTCTCCAGCCATCACTATGTGGTATGTCAGGCCATCATTGTCTGCCTGAAGTACCAACTCATATTTTCTTTATCTCCAGTCCATCTCAGCATAAGAATGGATGCTTGTGGGGCCTTGGGACCGTCTGAATCACCTCAGACAAAATAACAATTGTTTTTGTAACCACAGCTCGGCTATTTTATGGACATACTAGGTTGGGAGGAAAGTGAATCAATTTTCAAAAAAAGTATGGAGCATGAGATAACACTGGAGTCCCCCTGGTCTTATCGGAAGGTTTCATTTGCTTTTCCAAAGTGAGGAACCCAGAGGTATCGGTGTTCTATTTTAAGCAGACAGGGATTTTAGTAGGAAAGTGTTGGCCAGTAGGCAAAAAGTCATCCCTCGACGGCACTGTGCACGTAACTGAACTGAAAACTTGCATCCTACAGCTGCATCTGGTGTAAACGTTTGTGTTTCAGCGGGTTCCAGAATGAATCCATGCTCCACCTCCCTGAGAGTATTTACCTATTTTGATGAAGAAACCAATAGCTATCCAAATCGCTTTTTCTTGCCCCTGTCCACACATACCTTTTAAAATAAAAATACAGTTTGGCCTTTAGGATGAGGCACTAAACTGAGAATGTTTAACACAAACAGGAAGATTATGGTCATGGTCTCAGCTATGGAAGTCGGAACTTATAAATAAATCATGAAATCATTTATTTTATTTCTGAATCTATTCCTGTAGGTCAGATGAACCCAAATAGGCCTAGTCTGAGG
The DNA here is from genome assembly GCA_001685095.1 of Ellobius talpinus. Taxonomy (NCBI): domain Eukaryota; kingdom Metazoa; phylum Chordata; class Mammalia; order Rodentia; family Cricetidae; genus Ellobius; species Ellobius talpinus. Next base: position 13,519 of record LOJH01029751.1, read on the forward strand.
GAAGAAGATTTAAAAAGTCCAGAGAGAGTGTCCTCAAGGATTGTCAGTAGAAGATCATGAAAACCTCCCGTCACGTAAAAAGAAAATAACAGAAACAGAACAAGAATAAACGGTCGGATTTATTTTCTTAATTGGTCTCTCTGCTCCGATTCCTCCACCTTCTCACCATGCTCAAAGCCAGCTTCCCCCAAACACAAAGCTGAATGCATTATGGGGGCCTTGTAAATTTCCAGTGAACACTTGGGGAAGTAGCTCCGTGGCTGGCGGCTCATACAGAACGTGAGGTACCCTGAGCCCATTGCCTAGCACATCAATTAACAGTTCAGCAAAGAGCTGTTGCCTATGGAAGTCCTAATTTGGGATTCAGAGCCTTCCACATTGGGCCCCAGCTCCTGTCCCCACCTCTCCCCCCACTGTGACCCCAGTGAAACCAGTCCCTCCAACCACTTCATATATACTCTGCTACAGCTAACTCAAATCTGTCTTTCTTCAAATCCTCCCTCTGCTTCTGCCCCAGATGATGCGAATCAAAGCAGACACGCGTCTTAATTATAACGCATGTCTGTGAGCTTCACTTACTCAAAACACTTAGCTAGAAATGGTGAGGCATTGAGCCTGTAAAGGTACCTGCTGTCAAGCCTGATGATCTGAGTTCAATCCCAGAGACTCTCATGATAGAAGGAGAGAATTGATGCTTACAAGTTATCTTCTGACCTGCATATATTAGTATTAACTCTACGATGTGATCCATCTTATACAGAAAAAGTTAAGTAAAGAGAGTTTAAGTTACTTGCCTAAAGTCATGGAATTAGATGGAGATGAAGGGCACTTACTTATCTTCAGTCAGGAACCTGCAGGCTAAACTTCTTCAACAACCTGCATTAATCGATTTTTATTTTTAACATCTCTCTACCACCTGGTCCAATCTTCAATTAAAACAGATCAAATAACTCTGTCAATAAAATGTTGTTAAATCCAAGTCTCAGTACATGATATAAAAATAGAAAGAAAAGACATAGTTGCTAGAGACTGGAGGAGGGTGGGCCTGAGGAGTGGGCTGAGAACAGAGAACTGGTCAACTGGCACATGGTTACAATCAGGATGAATAAGTTCTAGTGTTCGGTTGCACAGTAGGGGGAACGTGCAGTAGCTAACAATGACACATTGCATTTTTAAAATGGCTAGGGTAGGGTTTTAATGTTCTCACCACAAACTAGTGGTAAATGTTTGAGATGATGGATATGCTAATTGCTTTGATTTGAACATTGCACAAAGCATAAATATATCAAAATGTCACATTGTACCTCACAAATATGTACAAATTATTATGTGACAATTTAAAATACTTTAGGGAATAATGTTGTTTTACAAAAGCTAAAAAAATATTACTAAGAAACAGAACAAAATATTGAGTATTAGAAACTACATATAAAAGAAAACATAATCTCCTTATTAAGCTCAGTATGCTACCCTAATGGTTAGAAGAAACATCAAAGAAAGAGATAATTTATGACAACTGAATGGAAGATTAACTAGCCTAACTAGTAGTGGGGAAAGGTGGTAAATGAGCGTCACCTTACCTAAACTGCACATTAACCCAATTTCAGATCTGACACTCTACCTGGTGCTGAGGAAAGTACAGGACATTTAATGATGACCAGAGATGGATTCGGAAGACTTGCTTTGTGAATAAAATCAAGGAAGTCAAGTTCAGTTGACAAGAAATCTATAAGGAAGAAAAAATGATGATGTCAAGACCAAAACCCAAGCAAGAATACTAGTGAATAAGATGTAGGCAGCTTGCCTCAGAACTTAAAGCCCAGTACTGGCTGGGGTATCAGGGTTGTTTGGGGGGACAAGGGACTGGAATTAGGCTAAAAGCAACTAAGAGAGTTTGAGAAAGAAGGATGAAGAGGAGCTGAATTTCTCTGTCAAATGTTCAAGAATCTGAGCCTGGATCCTTCAGAGATATCACCCAACATATTTCTCAGAAGGCATCCAGCTGATACAAGTAAGAATGTTTGGGGTTAAGTAAGGTTCCAACACAATGAACTATGCCAGTCTCTTCTCCTGACTCACTGGGCTCCTTTAGATATTTCAAAAATGCTTTTTTAAGCAATGACAATAGCAGCAGAGGACACTCATGGGATCACACTGTGTGTCAGTCCCTGTGCCAAGGTTTTGCATGGGCTGATGACAATGCATGCACAGTCCTTAAGCTCCTGTCTTCATGTGACAATGAAATAAGCCGAGACTTAAATAATATATCATTCACCTTATGCATGAAGGTAGAAAGTAGAGCTCACATGTTAAAGCTAGGCCTTGGATAGCGCACTGACTCCTAACTGCGAATGAGAACCGTGGAACTCATTTGGATGCAAGTGATGCTTTTACCCCATCTGTCACTGTCTGCTGGAACTTCTCTTTGACCTAACGAACCTTATCTGTAAGCTCAGCATCACCCCCAGAGATACAGAGAGAGAAAGTTGAAGCTCTGACTGTTTGTATTTGGCTGATTTGGATTTTAGGTGAAAGTCGTGCCATTCTCATTTAGGAACTATTCCATCCACTGGGAAGTACCATTCTTGAGAATGAGCTGATTTATGTCACAAAGCCGACTCTCAGAATTAAACTTATCTCTCACCCTCCAGTATTCCACTTAGTCTCGCCACCCTCCTTCTCGGCTGATAAAAGCTAAAATATAGACCAGTCTTTGGTTGACATTCTTAGTATGATTTTACTTAATCCGCCTGTCAGAGAGCTTCTTGAATCACATACAAAACCATCTCTGGGACTGTCTTATCCATCTTTTAATAGTATGGTCTATTTCACAATTAACCCAAGTTTATTAAAATGTATCTATAGCACCAATATATCTCTTGTGCTAACAAGAGAGGAACGCTTTTGAAACATCAGGAGATGCTGAGACATGGGTGGTTTAATACCAAACCGCTGACACTGGCAGGTTATTGAGCAAAGGCCATATAAATGACAAGATGGGTGACAGCTATGTTTGAGTATCTACATCACACCATAAACCATGGCTTTGGCTTTTGCCTTGCACATCTGAAATTAACAGTGATTCACAGAAGACTTTCCTGGGACTAGACAAAGGGCAAGAGCAAGACAATAGCAGGGAAGCAATTTATATAACAGCTTTGCCAGTTTATATAACCAGACTTATGTATATAGCTCTGCCCTGGGTAAAATGCCAGTGCCAGCTCCAGGAAGAGATTGGTGTTTTGGAATGGAGAGAATAGCAGGCGAGGAGAAGAATCACATTAACCTATACTCTGTGGAAAGAAGAGACCTAAGACTTTCTTTCCCCTGCCTTTTACGACTTCTCATCTCAACCCTACAGTCTACTCCTTTGGCATGGTCAGAGGCTCCTGTCATTCTGTGCCTCTCAATCTGGCTAGGGTAATAATAATAATAAATAAATAAAAACATTGCTATCAGTCTCTTGATTGAGCCTCAACTGATGGAAAGCTTCAGCTGTGGCTGCATTTCTCCATTTGCCTAACATTTCACTAAAAAATCCAAGCAGCAAATTTCTCAGGGACTGCCAAAAGGCTGATGAAGTTGGTGAGCTCTCTGAGTTTCATTGCTGTTGACAGCTGGTTTTCTTAAACAAGTTAGTACCTGCTGAGATGGGTTGGGCTTTATCTGAGATCCTAGAGCCCACTTTTTTTTAAATACACACAGCAGCCCACATTTTGCTTATTTATAAACCACCACCATAGAGCTAAATAGATGTTCCCTGAATAAATAAAAGGAAGGCATTGCCGTTCTGTTCAGGGACCATGAAACGCAGCTTGCTAAGTTAGTCTATTTTTTTCCCAGGCAAGACACACCGGGGTAATTATTTCCTTTTGATTACATGATGTCAGCATATACTCCATCGCCTCCTGTATAAACTGGCACTTGACAGGCATATTTCAATGTATTCCAAGCTGCATGGCACTGATATTGTTCCCAAGAATCTAAGCATAGTCATGGCAACAGAAGGGTTCTCAGTCTGATTTCCTGGCTGGGGAAACATGGAGAAAACTAGAACCCATTCGTCCCTAGAGAGACTTCACCTACAAAACCTTTACAAATGGTCCCTCTGGGGAAGTAATCATAGTGGTGTTTCTTAAGGGTTTTGAAAAGAAGCATGTACCCCGTTACCATGGATCCAGACCCAAACTGATGCCTGCTGGGCTTGATCAGAACACAGCACACTTCCAAACATGGATTTATAGAGATTAATTTGTGAGAAAAAGGACTCCCCTCCTGACTGAGGTTGAACTAGCTATTAAGAAACAATTGTTCAATTGCTATTGGGTCCTAGTAAGCCTTCTTCTTACCAATACGAGAGCATGTGAAAAAATTGGGAGAGAGTTTGGTAGGGTCAAGAGATTATGGGAAAGGAGGATGTTACCTTATAATGACCTGCTGCTGTTCATTTCCATTGCTGTGATAAAATACCCTGGCAAAAAGTAACTTAATCGAGGAAGGGCTTTATTTGGCTAATTCCAAGTTCTAGCCCAGCACTGGGGTGAAGTCAAAGGCAGTGATTTTAAGCAAGTCCTATCACATCTATGGTCAAGAGCAGAAAGAAACAAGTGCAAGCATCCTCGCTTGTCAATCTGCTTCCTCAGCTAACTTTCTCCTCTTTCATAAAGCTCAGAACCTGCTGCCTAGGGAATGGTGCCACTCACAATGATCTGGGTCTTCCCACATCCATTAACATTTAGAAATGCCCACAGGCCAACTCAATTGTTATTCTTTCTCATTAGGAGTCCCTTTCCAAGTGATTCTGGATTGTGTCAAGTTTGACAATTAAAACAACCCAATGCAGAGCCCTAGTCTGGGTCATTATCTCCCCTCTCTTCTCTCCAGAAATACATCTTATTTGCTTCCAGCCAGTCCCATGTCCCTGTGGCCCAGCACTAAGAATCATCACTTAGGGAATGCCACCAGTTTGGAAATCCATGAAGTGAACTCTACAAATAGTATCAGGATGAGGGAATATTCAGAATGTATTGCCGGGGAAAACACATTTATAGCCATTCATAGTCATTTATCACTGCCTGGAACACAAAATTCTCTCTTTTCAACATATTTCCAGCATGGAAATTCCATGGACACAGGGCACAGCCAATGTTTCTCTACTCCACTGATCAGCTGTCAAACAAGAAGGCAAATACAATCCTCTATTTTTCTAACTGTGCAAGGGTCACTGTCCCAAGAGGCAGCTGTCACTTTGGCTGACTAAACAACTTCTCAGTGAGAACATTTTCAGAGGACAGGTCACCTTCAGAAAGTCCAAGAACTATAACCTCTAAGAAGGTAGCAGCAATCATGAGGATGCAAAGAATAGACCCAGCATCCAGCACTGACCCTGAAGTACCCACCCAGTCACTAAGCCTCTTAGTATAGCAGTTTCCATATCTACAATGTGAGACCAGAACTCCTCCTGACGCTCCTGTGGGAACCATGTGATAGAGAATAGGAAAATGCCCCACAAGAGGCCGAACCCAAAATCACCCTCATACAAAGACTGTGACCCTACAAAAGCTCATGTTCTCAAACCAGGGATGACTGATCCTGGAGGCTTAGTCTAGTAAACTTCCTGTGAACAGTCCTCTCTGGTCAGCAAACAGTCATCTTTGGCCTCTACCCTTGTGAGAAGAACTTCCCAGTTTCCTTTGAAGGCTGCCTGTTTAGCAAGAATGACAGCTCTTTACAAATTTGGGGGGCAACTAATGTGTGCAATCTTTCCTTTATCCCAGTGACATTAGCCCGCTAGAGGTGTGTTTACCTTTAATAAAGATTAAACTTCACAGGCCCCGAAGTTCCCATTTCTGCACCTCCTACCAAATGAAAAGTCTTCATATTTGGTGCCTTTTCCTAAACTCAAAAATACATATATCTGCCCGCAGCTCATTACAATCATAGTCTTCATTATTTTTCAACAAAAGACAGTAACAGTCTGCAGGGAACAGGGGTAAGATCTAAACCTTCCTGCCCAGCTTCGGATTTCCACTTCTACTGAGGTCAAAAGCCTCACACAGGTAACATCTGCACCCTGGGCTGCTCTGATCTGCTCTACCCCCCCAACCAAGTCCTAATTAGGAAAAGGCAAAGTGGAGATCCTATAACCTCATATCTTCCAAAGAACCACAAATAAGAAGCTCATATTTTTGTCAGTATAAGTGGAAGATAATTATCATTTAAGTATAAATATCAGATTTTTTGTCCCATACTAAAGCAAACCCTGATAATTATACAGTTGCAAATTATTGCATTACAAAAAAGGTCTAAATTATCTCCTTCCAACATTTAATGAATTCAGCCACTTAATGAATTCCCAAAATGCACTGCTTTCTCCCATTTCACGTTCCCTTGCAATAGCAGATTTGTATGGCCGCTGGAAAGAGGAGTGATTCCCCATGTCATCCTTCCAGAATACGATTTATTTGCCAAAAAGAAAAACAAGGGGTGGGGGGAGGAGGGAGAGACTAAATTGTCTTTGATCAGTGGGAATTAGTTACAAATGCTCAATAAAAATAAAAGCTGGATTGGACTCTTAATATATTTCGGACTTAGATGATGCAATCACCCGAATTTAGAATTTACAAGGTTGCTTTGTTCGGCTCCTTCAGCTCAGTTCCCATGTAATGTTTGCTCTCGGGGCAAAAACATGAGGCATCTGGATGGAATCTCTTCTGGCTTCAGGAAGACAGAATGCCTACTCTATAGGAAAACTGTCCATCTTTAAATTAAATTCAATTCCAAGCAGCTTGCTCCCTAACCAAAGTCTGCTTCTCTGGATCTTTATAAACTGAATCATTTAAATCATCTGTGTGGTGATTCTTTCTCCCCGCTCTTTTTCCTGATATTTTGGAAGAAATGTGGTGCTTGTTAACATGAGGAATTGATAGTCTGTTACCATTTTCCATGGTCTTGACATTTGAGGACATTTGTAATCAATAAAGGCAGACACAAGGAAACAAATTTGATAACTGTCCTTACGGAATAAAGATGGTCGAATGTTAAAACGGGATTCAAAAGGAGGGTCCCAGCCAAAAATCTAATGAATCTGTGGGTCAAAAACCCCGGTTGCCTGTCTGCAGGCCATCCCACCACCTTCGGCATTTCTAGTTTCTTCTCACTCATTTTTACCCATGTGACACACAGTACTAGGGCAAACAAGGCATCCAAGACATTGGTTCATCAGTCCATCAGTTCCATTCAGCACTGGGATGTAACAAGCCAGCCCTGAATAAAATTCAATCCTGGCACACAGGGCCTGTTTGATATGCCACCATCTTTGTTTCTTCATCACAACTGCCTTACCTTTCTTTCAAGTAGAAATACCTGCTTTTCTCTTTGCCATTCACTTCCTCCTGCTGACCTATGGCTGCAGAATACATTGCCAAAGACATGCCTTCAATGTAAACAGCTTCCTTCTGCCTCTCCCCATGCCAATGCCTCTCTGCCCAGTGTCTGACCTCCCGGGGACATCCTCTACAGAGTGACTCTTCCACCCAAAGGTGGCTTTACCTGTAGAACTGGTTTGGGTCAACTCTGTGAAGAAGTCCCTCTCAGTGTTTAAGGGCCAGTTCAATTGGAATAATGGCAATCCCTTCAGACAGAATTTGCTTTCACTTTTCAAGTAGAGTCGTGTAATAATAATCATGTCTTGACCAGAAGAAAAAGTTCCAACATGGAAATGAGAAGGAATGAATGGAGGAAGGTACCAGGCTTCAGTAGAAAATCTTGGGCTCTTTTCAAGTCATTCTTCCCGGGGGGGCTCTCAGTCTCAACTTTTCACAAAATGAAGCTATTAGCGCCACAAATGATACTGTTCCTTAATTAGAGAAGATGCAAAGAAAATAGTTTTCCAGTGTAATCAGTGTTCTACAGTCATCAGGAACCTGAAAACCTACCTGGGAAAGTGAGGAAGGTGAGGGGTGTCATTGGCGCTCTATCAGACCTAGCATGTTTGCCTATACTGTTAATAAGTAGGGTTTTGCAGTCCCTCATCTGTAAATGCTTTTGGTATGTTTGCCCAGATCATCCTACCTAGGGGCCTGATGGAATTCATGAATAGGAAGAGGGAAAGCTAATGCCCTTCCTCTGCCTCACCTCGCTCTCCTCACTTGCAAACTCCTCTTTCCCTGCTGCTGTTTCTCTGATTGTGATTATCCTGCACCGATTCTCTTTGTGTGCCTCTGTGTCTCTCTATGTCTACCTGTCTCTCTCTTTCTCTCTGTCCTTCTGTCTCCGTCTCTCTGTCTCTCCCTCCCTCCCTCTCTCTCTCCCTCCCCATTACTATTTCTCTGGTTGCTATTATCCTACTCTGATTCTCTCTCTCTCCCTCTCTCTCTCTCTCTCTCTCTCTCTCCCTCCCTCCCTCTCTTTCATCTCTATTGATGTTTCTGTGGTTGCGATTGTCCTGCATTGATTCTCTCTCTCTCTCTCTCTCTNTGTGTGTGTGTGTGTGTGTGTGTGTGTGTGTGTGTGTGTCCTCTCATCCTCTCTCTCTCCTTTCATTTTTTCTGTCTCAGGCTCTCTCACCCATTGCTGTTTCTCTGGTTGTGATCATCCTGACTGATTTTTCTCTGTCTCTGTCTCTCTGTCTCTCTGTGTGTGTCTCTCTCTCCCTTTCTCTATCCCATTGCCATTTCTCTGGTTGTAATGACCTGACAGCGATTCTAGGGCTGACTTTACCGGGGAGTCAGACTTCCTTATGCAACTGAGAGAGACCAGGCTCTTCACTGTCTTCCTCTGTGTAGTGATTCTGTTCACCTTTGGCCAATCAAATACATGCATTAATGACAGTAAAACTGAACTATTAGATACCTAAAGTATCCCTACTGAGCTCATAGTGTAATCACCAGAATGAGTATCTCAAGAAGCCAAAGAAATTTTCCTTCCATCAATTTCTAACAATAATCCTGGTGGAGATTCTGAGTTCATCGTTCCCCTTGATATCCCCAAAGACAAGTACTGCCCTCACTAGAACACTAGAGCTCACACAAAAAACCTCTGAGTGGAAGTCACCTACATTAAGTTGGCACTCTTTATCCCCCGTTTACTTAGGATGGATGTTGAAAATCAGAACTGAAGAAGGAAGAAAGTTCTTTGACAGAAGTCCTCTCTGGAGTCCCTGGACCATATGCTAGCAGTGAGTTTAAAATTAGCCTGACTCTCAGCTTGATCTGCACTAGGAAGACTATGTCCTGCTTTCTCAGTTGTGAAACTTGAAGTAAGGAGGCAGGAAGGATAAAGTCGGGGCTGTGCAAGCAGCTTGTGGAGTAGAGAGCTTTTCTTTCCATCCCGTTTGTGTGGGTGAAAAGCATTCTGGAACATGTTTCTCTGCACATCCCGCCCACTCTCCATCCTTACAGGCCTCGTTAGGAAACAGACTCTTCCAGTGGCCTCTGCAGTGAGGAGAACGCAGGCTTGACATATTTCTGGGAAGAGGTAACAAATGAAAAAAAAAATGTAGAAAATGTCTGAACGAAGCGGGAGCACCTCCAAACACAAAATAAGATACAGTGAATTACCATTCCATCAGCTTGCAAACAATCATAAAAAGCATGAACCAAGAGCATCTCTGCACATTTTGCAGTCCTTCAGGAGAAAGAGACAAACAAGCTGTCATCAGACAAGCATTCAATATCTAGAACATACCCAAGGCTCCATGGCAACTGGACCCAATCTTCCCAGACACCTGAGTTCATTAGTACTTGGGAATGAGGCTGTGTCCTCAGTTCTTCTAGACTTCCTCCTCAATGTATGCAAAACCTATTTGCTGCCTTTTTGTCTAAATCCTTAAAAAGCCACATGTGTGAGCACAGGTAGCCACCACTTCTGATTACCCATCTCTCTCTAACCTAGGGCACACCACTAACAGACACACAGGTTCTTCCCTTGGGGTTTTGCCTCTTCTCTTACATACTGCAGGGCGCTGGCTGTAGCAGGAGACTAGGGCGGTCATGAGGCAGGCTCTGCTCTCAGGGTGGCTAGCTCACCTTCTTAGGGAACGCCAGGCTGATGGGTGATTGAATGAGTCCAAATAAACAGTCATGAGCAACAAGACCATCTCTGATCAACTTAAATTTAAAAACACATGTATTTGGGGTTGGAGAGATAGATCAGCAGTTAAGTGCACTGGCTGCTCTTCCAGAGGACCCAAGTTCAATTCCCAGCACCCACCTGTGGCTCCAGCCAGTCCCAGGGACTCTGATGCCTTTTGTTGACCTCCTGGAATACCAGGTACCCACATACTGCCTATGTCTGATGCACATAATTTTTTAATTTAAATCCCATATTTGCTGGAAGACCTTTGGGCTGACAGATAAATGATGAAAGCATAAATAATAAATGCATGGAAAGCAAGCAGGAAGTCAGATAGACTAAGCTGCATCTCTAGAGAAGAATTACCACTGGCACAACTGTCCACTCTAGATATTTACAGACGGTAGATCTGACGATCCCCTGGACCCATTGCCTCATCTTACACACTCTGGCTTCAAAGACCCGGAAGAGAATAGACATGGACAAGGCTGAATGTATGTCTACCCAGGCGCACTGAGTAGACTGATGAATGAGCTGGCACCAAATGCTGGGAGCAGTGGGTAGATGATCACATTTCCAGAAGGACATCTGGGGGTTGTAGCAAGGGTTCTGTTCAAGCTCTGAGTAACTTGGGACTACATAATCTACCAACAACATCCCCCTGGGACTTCTTTCTCTGTAATGCCTTCCTAGGTCCATAAACTACCCCTATGGCTAAAGAGTAACATGTGACGGACCCAGGTAGGCTCATCATTTTGATCTTCTAGTTTAATATCATTTAAAAGCCAGCTTTCATTTTTTTTAGGAAGAGAAAACTTTTTCCAGTCTTAATAATTACAGGTCATTAAAAATAAAGAGGACATAAAGTTGGGAGGGGTGGGGAGGTGGAAATGGATCTGGGAGGCGTCAGGGGGAACAGAGGGTGGATATGATCAAAACACATTGTATAAAATTCTCAAAGAATTAATAAAATAATATATTAAACTTATATTCTCCTTTATTCTTGATCCAATAAAGGGCTTTTAGTGAGACTAGTATATCAATTTAATGGTATTTAGAACTGTGTTTCATTTCATTTCAGATTTCCCTTTAGTCATAACTGGATGATATTAGTCACTCACACTCACTTAAGGATGGGGGAACTATTATGTGTATACTTATAATGGGATGGGATGGCATCTTTCAAATATGCAAAAGTTCTTTTCAATAGCCATCTTAGCCTGGGTTCCTTAGGAAACAGAATCAACAATAAGATTGATGGGTGGAGGGATGTGAGACTGATCCAGGGCCACGTAACAGGAAATGCCAGAATCTGTGAGCAATCTCAGTAGAGACGTCAGCCAATCCTAGGATGAGTTCTGCAGCAGAAAGAGTGTTCCACCCATGACAAGGTCCAGGACTCTGTTCTCTCACGTGAACCACTTCATAGACACAGGTTGCCATTACGGAGCAGCTAGAAGCTGTAACAACATAGTTTCCTGAAGCAGATTTTTCTGCAGGGAGACTCAGCAGTGAGCTGCCACCAGCAGCTTGAGTCTTTGGTCCTCAAGAGTCTTCTGGATGCCACAGCACGGCATTCTTCCCATCTGTTCCTTTTCTTTGCTGACAAGGCTAAATCTTACGCTGTAACGGGTGTTCCTCCCTTCTTTGCGGCCCATACCACTACCTCATCCCTCTTAGTTCTGCCTTTGCACCTGACAACTTCCCTAGTAGCATAACCACAGCTCTCCCCTCAGAAGGCTAGAGATTCTAGTTAATAACATAATCTGTGCACTTTTGGGTTTTTGTCTAAGTACCATCAAGATGGGTAAGGGTGTGCCAAGACTCACTCTGGTGAATCAGCTGGAGCCAAGTAAACCCTTGCTTGACTTCACTGTGTAAAAGTAGTTTTGTCTTTCTGGGTGGTCAGGGTCAATTATTCCTGCCTGCAGAGTGACTTCTGCTACTTGCCTGCTGGTCTTCTGCCACAGGGATCTCAATCGTTCTGCTTTTAGGATCCCTTCCTCCTCAGGATATTTTGTGGAGTGAGGAAAAGCTCATCGACATAAATCCTAGCATTATGCAATTAAAATTTTCTCTAAAGAATCACTAGCTGTTATTTAAGTATTCATCACCTGTGGGACATAGATTATATAAAAATAGTCACTAATTTGTGTGTGTGTGAGTGTGAGTGTGTGTGTGTTTGTATCTGTGTGAATATTACAACATGGAAGAGACCTCCTCTTCCATGCAGGGTATTATATCTCATCTAATACCTCATTTTGGACCTTCAAATACTCTATCACTAGACCAGGTCACAAAGTTTCATGGTTTATAACAAGACCAATAAAGTCTACTGCCATGTGTCTACTAACATCTCTTCCTTACTGTAAAGTCACTCCAAGGGGTTAATGCAGTACTGTAGACAAGAGTTCCCCTCACTAACTAGTGCTAGCTAAAGACCCCTGGGAAAGGAAGGCAGGCAAAATGTATCCAAATTATCAGTCTATCTCTATCAAGATACATACTGACCCTTATTATAGAAGTTTAAGCTCAAACTAAATGTTATCAAGTGACCATTAATCATATTTTACCTTTTGCTATCCTCCAATGTATGAGTGGCCCTAACAATAGTATATACCAGTGGTTCTCAACCTTCCTAATACTACAACCTTTCAATATAGTTCCTCATGTTGCAGTGACCCCCAACCACAAAATTATTTTCATTGCTACTTCATAACTGTAACTCTGCTACAGGTATGAATCATAACATTAATACCTGTGTTTTCCAATGGTCTTAGATGGTCCCTTTGAAATTGTAGTTCAATCTCCCAAAAGGGTCTCGATCCACAGGTTGAGAATCACTGGTGTATGCCATATTTCCTGATTTGTGTTTCCACTTAAACCTTGCAAATGCATTGTCCTTGGTGTGGGTACCCAAATCCCACATTCGAGGCTACTTAAGACAACTTCTGCTGTTAACTCCCCATAGGTCAATTCAATAGGAAAAACATTGTGAGAGCCTGAAATCTGCACAGCGCATGTTTACTAGTAAGTGCTCTTAGGAATAACACCTGTGAAAAATTAGGAAAAACAACCACATTAAGAAAGAGCTGCTCTCTCTCTGTTCAGTTGCAACAGAGGGTTCTGGAACTAAAGTTGTCTTAGTTGAAAACAAAAACAAAAGCATGGTACTCCTGCACTGACTAGCTAGCCTCAGAAAGCACTCCTAAGAGGCAGCTTCCCTTAAAGGGAAATTCTTCAAGAGTCCATCAACTATCATCAGCTCACAGCCCTAGGATGGGGTGAGAGCTCTAGGGATATATCTAGTCGTGTATAACTGTGTCTACTTGTCCATCTTTTGACTAGACATGACTGTTAACACATTCCAAACAAAACCCATCATTCTACTGGGAAGAACAGAGTCTTAGTCTATACACACACACACACACATACACACAACACAATGTTTGATGGTTCTGTGGGCTAAGATCAAAATATCCTTTGCAATCTCTTTGGAGCACAACAGAAAATAGTTTTTTGCTTTATCAAAGGAGTCATATCACCAACTCTAGCTGCCCTCTGCAAGGTCATCAGGGGAATATTGCTACTGAAGAAAAATTACAGTAAAAGGAAAGGAAGGGAAGGAGGGAGGGGGAAGAAGGATGATTGAAGGAGGGAGAAGAGAAAGAGGAGATGCATATTTGCTCCTCTGGTTTCCGCCATGGTATGATGAAGCATGAAGCCTTAATAGACAGATGTAACACTTTGAACTTGTTTTTCTATCCTCCAGGACTTTAAGAAACAAATTTATTTTCTCTTTAAAAGTTGACGGTATGTCCCTATTGCTGAAGATACCACACATATCATATACTGGACATGAAAGACTGAGCTGGAAAAGACTTGAAAGTCTCCACTATGAGAACTAGCTTTCATAGTACTGGAAGGTGCTATATAAGCTGCCACTAGAGGAAAGAAATTGGCATAAATAACAGTGATCAGCAAAGTAAACTGTCCTTAATGGTGCAATAGTGGCACCATACACTGCAGTAGTAACCAACAGCTCTTTGATTGTACTTAAGGCCCTCTCTCAACATGGGGAAAATCATGCCTGGTACTATAAACTTAGCCAGCTACCCAGAGATAGCAAAGTCATAAATCTTTGGGGAGAACATACTACTGTCACTTTCCTAAACAAGAGCAGTACCTAACTGTATTCTAAGTACTTATCCTTGTACCCATATGTAAGTGCACATCTCACTCCACATCAAAGAAGCTTCTTTTTGTAGAAGATGAGGGCCACTGTGGAAAGTAACAACTGTTCAAAACACATGGAACAACTGTCAGGAGATAACTGATACATCTATAACAAAACTCCTTCACCTAAGACTCAGGGAACATAATAGACAAGGTGGTGGTGGAGGAACTACAGAGAACCAGAATGGAGCTAGGATACTGTGTCTTTTAGCTATTACAAGGAAGTCATACCCATGAAATCTCAGCAATATGACTGCCTAAACCAAGACCAGAAAACTGATACCTATTGGTATGACAAAGTTGATGGGGAAATCTCATTGTGCCCCAACCCCAGGCAAAGAGCTACATGTGATTACTGGCTACAGAGAGAGGGAGAATTAGTCTGTTCCAGGAGTGAATCACCCAACTAAAGCTCCAATACCAGTAGTCAGGGCCAAAATATATGTATGTAAGCAACGCTAAAGGAACTCAACAACTCTCTCTCTCTCTCTCTCTCTCTCTCTCTCTCTCTCTCTCTCTCTC
>LOJH01029753.1:0-10509 GCA_001685095.1 Ellobius talpinus
TTTCCCTTTCCCTTTCCCTTTTCCTTCCTTCCTTCCTTTCTTTCTTTCTTTCTTCCTTCCTTCCTTTCTTCCCTTCTTTCCCCCCTCTCTTTTTCTTTCTTTCTTTCTTTCTTTTGAAGCAGGGTTTCTCTGTGTAGCTTTGAAGCCTGTCCTGGAACTCACTCTGTAGACAAAGCTGGCCTTGAACTCACAGAGATCTGCCTTCCTCTGCCTCCTGAGGTGTGGGATTAAAGACTTGTGCCACCACCATTGCTCAGCTATGGAGATTTATTCCCAATGATTACACGCAAAGAAAAAGTTGCAGGGCCAAAGGCAGCCGAGGAAGGGCCCTGGAAGAGTGTGCTGTTCCACTGTCACCGGGAAGATGACAGCATCCAAAGCTTGCCTGTGCTTTGCAACGTTCCCACAACTCAAGTAGGAATAGACACACTTTTGGGCAGTTTGCTCTCTAGTTTGCTGGGGTAGGCATAGGGAGTGGTGAAAGTTGGGTGATGGTCTTGGTGATGGTAGTGGCAGGGGCCTGAAGGCAAGTAGGCCTGGCTAAGAAGGACCAAAGGCCAAAGTTCAATCTTGGAGTAGAGGAGTCAGTCACCCTGGAGTTCCCAGCACATTCTGTCACAGGATGGGGCAGGCAGAGGTCTAATGAAAAAAGACACATTTCTTGAGATGCCAAGAACACGTCTGTCTACCATCTTTTAAACCTACCTGAAGCTTCCCAGCTATATTTCTCCTGTTATATATTTGGGTGCCAGCCCCAAAGAAAGAAGCCTTGGTCTAGGAATTGGGGGTCTAGGTTCTGCAGAAAGGCCTTTGTCATCTCTGCACCAGAAGGGAGTGGCCTGGCTTCAGGTGGTGAACAGTAAACACTTTACATGGTCAGCGGAAGCGGAAGGCAGGTCAGCAGATGAGACCAGAGCTACCGCGGGTGTACAGGGTGGCCTCTGGCTCACTATGCCATACCCAGGGCAGTGCAAGTGCTTTGAAGGGATGAGACTGAAATGCCAAGGCTGCTTGAATGGCAGCCAGAGGAGCCCACTGGGTAGTCCAGATTCTGTAGGCCTGGCACAGATCTGAACTCTACCATTACACACAGTCCTTTGAACTGGGTGCTACCCTCTTTTCTTTTTCCTTCAGGTATATAAGAGTGTTTCCAACAATGCTGGCCATCTGTATAGCATTAGGTATTCTCCTCCACATAGTAATTGCACCAGTGCTTGGAGACAAGCGGGGCAAGGATCATGAATCTGATTTAATCTCCGCAGAAATTAAGGTCCACAAAGGGCTCTAAAAGCCCAACCACCCCAGTACTCTTTGACATTGGATTCATCTGCCTATCCTTACAGTCTATAACCAATTTTTAATACGGCTTTTCTTCTTGGACAAGTAAGCAGCTCTAAAATAAATGTCCGTTTGGGATTCTAAACCCCACAGGGAAGCTACTGGGTTTAGAGCTTAGAGTTGAAACTCCAGTTCTTTCAGGCAGCCCACAAACTGAGCCTGGCACCAGGGTGGGTACTTGAGGGATGTAGGAGGTGGATAACGGCTCCCTGAGATCTACAGGTCTAAATCCTTGCTTCTTGTTAGGAATGTTACTTTACATAGGCAAGACAATTTTGCAGATGGGGTTAAGTTCACAGCTGTGACACTGTCCTGGTGTCCAAGTGGGCTGTGAATGCAATCACATGTACCTTCATAAAGGGAGATTTCCCAACACAGACACAGAAGACAAAGGCAGCCAGGATAGTACGGAAGGGGTGTATCCTCCTGTGCAGCCAAAGGAAATGTTCTTTAATATCTTGATTTGGAACTGCTGGTCTCAGAACTGAGAGAGAATACATTTTTGTCATTAAAGACACTAAGTTTGTGATAATTTGCTACAGCAGCTGCAAGAACAAGGCTGAGACTCTGCCCTGGAGGAGTGGCTAGTACACGGAATTGATCACTTCCACAACAGACATGTAAGTGACTAACTGGATGAACGCTGCTCCTTCTGTCTGAGAGCAAAGCACGTTTCCTGCCACTCGGCAATGGGAACTGGAGGCTTGGTCAAAGGTATGCATGTTTTTAGAATACTCTCTGTGTGTTACGGAAAAGAATTTCCTCCTGTTCTTTCAACCTAGAGACCATCTCTCTCTTTCCCTATGGCTTTAGGAAAATTAGCCTCCACCTGGACCTGGGGATCTGTCAGGTTCCTCAGTTTAGGGGGATGACCACATACTGATGACCTGGATGGCTGGCCATTGGGGAACCGTGGAGACACTGATAGCTGGAAGAAGTGGATGGGAGGTATTGGGGGTGTGTCCATCAGAATGGATGTGTATGCATACATGGATTAGTCTGTATGGGTATACGTGGGCTTGTGTGTGAGCAGATACGTACATGTGAATGACAGTAGATATGAGCACCGTGCATGTGAGGGCTTCTGTATGTGTGTATGCACATATGGGGACAGTTATGAGAGGGAGAGCACATGTGTCCCCGTGGAGGCACATGAGCTTGTGGGATCATGAGAGTGTGGCGTCAAAGTTGCATGTGAGATGTCCCTGTGCTGCAGAGAGGAATGCACAGGGATGGGCTGTTTAGCATCTGATTCAGGGAGGAGACTGTTCCTAGCCATGGACAAAACTATGAGCCCATAGGCTTAATGTCTCTAGGTTGCTTACTGTCCGGGCCCTGGAAGAACAAAGCAGCTGAGGATGGGGCTGGAGCTGCTACTTCACCTTGTATCCCAGTGATACTTGCCCAGAGCCTCTCATTGGAGGCCTGCCAGGCAATGTAGGTGAAATTGAGTTGCCAGTTATGACTTCTGGCCTCAAGAAGGCACAGTGTGAATTTGTCTTGCCAACCAGGCCAGCCCTGGCTGTTCTCATGGCTCAGCATTGGCTTGAGAGCCTGCCTGTCTTCAGATTAATGAATTCACTGTCCCGAGTCAGCTAAGTGTGTTATGATATGGCTTTCAGAGGCAGCAGCAAACAGTTGCTGGTTGCAGCCAGTAAAGCCCACACTCATTGAAAAGCTGGATTCAGCCAAGGTGCCTTGTTGCTGAAGAGGCTGTCCTGTGGGCTCTGTCTTGGCAAGAGCTCTCCTTTACACCAGATGGCCTAGCTTGAGACAGAGGCAGAGCTCTGGATACTTCTGATCAGCAGTCCTTCAAAGAGCCCTGTCTTGATTAACCATGGCTGTCAACTTGATTGAAATGGGATCAACTAAGAGCTATGCCTCTAGGTGGTTGCATGAGGATATTTGCATCCTCCCTCAGAGTGGGCAGCACCTTGCAGAGGCAGCCCAGATCTAGAGAGGTCTGAGGGAAAAGCAGGGCTACTTTTGCTTGCCTGTCTGGTAAGTGCATCCACTCTGCTACTCTGCCACCGCTGTCCTTTGCTAACATAGGAACCCAGTGTCTTCAGCCTTTCAACACGGACTGAAGACTAGTAAAATTCTAAGACTCCTCCGAGTCTTCAGGACAGATAGGAACTGCTCATGGACTGAGCCCAAGCAGGTTCTCGGTCTCTCCAGTATGAAGAGTGCCATTGTTGTATGACCTGTGTAGTAGTACATCCTGTGTCACATAAGCCAGTCTAATAAATTCCTTTTGGAACATACACTCACTGTCAGTCCTGTTTCTCTGGAGAATTCTGACTAATACAAGCACCGTCAGTACTTACTAATTCCGTGGCATTTTATGGTGCCCATTTGGGAAGACAGGGACATTTCCCACGGGCTGTGTGATGTAGAAGGGAAGTTTGAGATTTGATTGACATGTGACCAGTCAGGAACACTGGACTCCTCAAAGGCTCCTGACAATCCAGATCATCTGCCTGGAGAAAAGGGTATTTAATGATGCGGAATCCAGTGGCTTCAGTATAGCCCATATGGATGAGCCAACAACCACATGGGACTGGTCGACCTTCCAGGTAGCTCAAATATTCTTTGGAGTTTAAGTACAAGGATTACTCTAGAGATTCAAAAGGATACAGTTGGGCTCCTGCTTAGAGGGTCACAGGCCAGACCTCTGCAAAGGAGCTCACTTAGCTAGAGTGAGGAAACCCTGTCCAGGAAGTCTGGGCTATTGCATCCCTCCCTCCTCTGTTCTACCCCTCTTCCCTGGATCTTCTGTTTCTGCCATATCCGTCCACTATCCCAGCTGCCAAATCCTCAGGTCTTGGCCTTGGGGGTCACATTCTCTTCTGGCCTTTGAAGAGCTTGCCTTCCTGTGACCTTGGTGGCTTCCCCTATAGACTGTCTTTCCTGTATTCTACATCCTCATCTCCCTGAGATCTCATTTAACTCTAGATCAAAAGAACCCTTGCTTTCCCTCTCTTCCCTCTCCCTTGTGATCCCCAGCCCCAGTCTTTATATGTCTGAGGCGTCACCATTCTGGAAAACACCAGGATTTTCTTCCTATAATTCTCTTTGCAGGTATTTTGTGACTTTGGCCATCCCCGAGGCTGTCCACTCCACCTATACTGGGTCCCCACTCTGGCTTCTGGCAACAACCTGCTAATTAGATTCAGCCTTTACCATTATCCCTCCTGCATTCCACTTAAACTGTCACTCAGCTGCCAGAGCCCCTAATGAAAATGCAAATGGGGATTGGAGAGATGGCTCAGAGGTTAAGAAATTCTAGGTCCTCCTCTGGCTTCTGTGGGTACCAAGCATGCAAGCGGGACACAGACACACAAGCAGTCAAGAAACCCATGCACATCAAAAATGCAGACATCAGTGTTTTAGTTACTTTTGTATTCCTGTAATACAATACCATGACCAAGGCAACTTATGGATGGAGAGACTTATTTGGCTTACAGTTGTAGAGGGGTGAAAGTCTGCAATGGCAGGAACTTGTGACAGCAGGCGTAGCTGAGAGCCCACATTGCAAACCTCAAGCAGGAAGCAGAGAAAATAAACTGGGGATTAAGCCATGATTTTGAAACCTCAAAGCCCACCCCCAGTGATGCACTTTCTTCAGGAAGGCCACACCTCCTAAATCCACCCAGACATTGCCACCAACTGGGATCCAACTATTCAAATGCCTGAAACTTTGGAGGATGTCTCAGTAAAACCACCAATGTCAGGTGGTTTGATGTAGCTGAGTTGGTGGAGTATTTGCCTAGTATGCAAGCAGGAAGCCTTGGTTTCTATTCCCAGTGGCACATTAACCAGCTATAGTGGCAAATACCAGTAATCCCAGCACTTGGGATGGTAAGAAGTTGAAAGCCATCCTTGACTACATAGGTGGGCACCATCCTGGGCTACATGAGACCTTGTCTCAGTTAGAAAGGAAAATGTGACTTTTTATCTTCAACTCCCATCCTTCAGAGCTCTAGTTATTTCAAGGACTGACCTCACACTTATTCTACATCGTTAAGATCTGCCCCTCTCTCTACAGTGGGAAGCATTCCCTAGGTATCTGTGGAATCCACTTCAAGAAACGTCAATGCAGATGGCTGTTGTGGTGTACCCTATAGCACTTGCACATAGGAGATGGTGGCAAGAAGATCAGGAGTTCGTCTATTTAGAGGGCTTTAGGCCAAACTGATCTACTGGGGACCCTGCCACAAAACAGTAAGAGGCACTGACTCCTCAGCCTTTGCTGGGAGAGGATGCAAGAGTTCCTCCTGTCTATCGGGTATGCCGATCTCTACCACTTTCATCTTTAGCTCTAGTCACACACACAGAGCAGTGTACATGGGCACAGAAGAGACCTACTTTCCCCAGCCGCTCCTTTTCAGGGTAGACAAAGGGAGCTTGCCCAGATCTCCCAGGTTGGTGTTGGGCTGGTGTCAGGTTAAGGCAAGCTGGCTGGCACAGCCAGCGTTCAGTAGTGCCAGGAGAGGATGCTTCAGCAGGTATAGCTGGCAGGTTCAGCAGGTTCATAGCTGAGTCAGCCTTTGTGGTCAGGAGATTAGAACCATACTTGGGAATTGAATGAAAAAGTAAGCACAAGGAGGATTAGATGAGCCAGGTTTCTCACGGTAGGAAAAGGCAAAAGGATGCAAGTGTGGAAAGGTGCAATGCAAGAAACTCTGCATCCACCCAACAGGAACTGCTGTGAGTCCCTGGCTTTAGAGAGTTGGCTGTTTCTTTGCTGTGCTCACAAATAAGGAACAATGGCACTTTTTGGAACTAAGGCCACTAATCCCATTTGTAAGGGTTCCACACTCATGATCTAATCATCTCTAAGCTATCTCCTTACTGTGGTGAGCCTTCTGTTTCCCAATAACCTGGGCTACTTAGGTTCTTTTCTAACCATTCTTGAGGGTGAGATAGATCTGAGAGTGCCTTCTCTCTCCTTTCAGCTAACCTATGATACAACACTCTCTGATTGGGAAAAAAACACAGTGCTATAGTGTTGGCTTCAATGTGTATCAGAAAGTGAGCCTTTCTTCTAGAAATCACCCCTGAGATGTTCCTGAGGAGATATTGAACACAAAATTGAAGATGTTTTTACAAAATAACTAGACTATACTCTTCCAAAATACCAGGATCCAACCTAGTGACAGTTGTGCCACCTGTGATACAAACACTCAGGAAACTAAGAAAGAAGGATTGAGAATTCCAGCCTGGGATGCATAGTGAGACCATGGCTCAAAATCAAGCAGCAAGAAAACTATAGAGGTCATGCAAAACAAGGAGAGACTGAGAAACTATTTCAGCTTGAGTAACAACTGCATGCAGCATATGGTCTAAGATTGGAGTCAGAAAAAGAAAAGGAAATGGGAAAATAAGCTGTTGGTAGGTGTATGTCTTAGCCTGTTCTAATATTACTGTTAGTAAGATACTTGCCTGAAAGCGTGATGATCTGAATTTGAGCCCCAGCATCCATGTGAAAGGTCAACCATAGTGTAATATCCCTAGTACTGGGGAGACAGAAGGAGACCAGTGGATCCATCCCTGGGGCTCACTAGCTGGACAGCCTAGCCTAATTGGTGACCCCAGGTCCCAGTGTGAGACCTTGTATTAATAAAACAATCTGGATGGCTCCTGAGGAATGATAGCCAAGGTTGACCTCTGCCCTTCTTCACAGAGATGTGTGAACATGTTCGTGTATCACAAAACACACATGCAGTATATAAAATCTTGATGACAAAGATTTTTTATTGTTTGCTTGTTTTTTGCTACAAAAGATAGTACATTCTGTTTAGCCACTCAGCAATTTGTCCCAGTTCTTCCTGACTCCCCTAAGGTTATCTATGGCCTAGTCCCCAAAGCACACACTCATGGCAGGAGAGACTCTGGAGGTGTGATGTGGGAAGGACCTTGGAATGGAACTACAATGCTGCTTTATCTGTGTGGGTTCAGCGCAGCTCCTTTTAAGGCTGACAGGAAAGTGAGAGCCAGGCAATACGACAAACCAGATGTGAGGGTCATAGGTGCAGGCCCGGAGTTGTCGTCAGTCTCTAGGAGATGGGAGAGACAAGGAAACTGAGTCTCTTGTGAGACCCATTTGGGACATATGACCCCTAGGGGAGAGAGTCAGTTTGTGTTGTGCTAAGACCACTACAATTTGGATAATTTTTTGCAAGTCACAGGAAGTTAGTATATGCCTTACTTCCCCTACTGTGGAGAATGTGTGGCCTGATTCGTGTCTTTTTCACATCTTGTCCCCTTATACCTTGAAGAGAATAGTCACCTGACTTCTTGTATTCAGGACACATTTGTTGAAATTTGTTCATCCAGAGGGGGGATTACTGAGGGCAGAAGGGTATAACAACCGTGGTCCTCCCAAATAGCTTTGCTATGGGTCAGAGTCCTACACAGGAAAGGAATCCCAGGTGGAGCTCTGTTCAGCCAAAAAGCATTCTCAGCCTGCTCTCCTGGCTCCTACCAATGCCTGCACCACTGGGGCCCAGATGTTGAACCCTAGACCTGCAGGGTCCCAGAGACGATCTGCCATAGTCTTTTTTCTTTCCCTCCTTGGAAGGCAAGGAAACTCGCACAACGCCTGGCCAGAAAAGCCTCCAGGATAACAACCCCTGCTTTAGTCCCAACCTCTCTATTTCCTAAGAGGGAAGAGAAGGTCCCAAAGAGGAAAAGAGTTTCCGAGAATCTACCTAATAGAGCTGGAATGAGACTACAGGTGGCTGAACTTCCAGCTGTTCCCCAGTAGGAGAAGTAGGAAGAAAGGGGACAACTTACATCGTTGAGAATATCAGAAAGTGGGGCAAGGCATGCTTGAAACAGCCTATGTAGTAATGGAAATGTCCTGAATGCTATTGTGATTATGATAGTACTTGCCCAACTCCAAAAACCACCCATTGTTATGCATGGCTATAATTTATGCATTACCCTTCAGTAAATCGGCACAAAAGGCATTATAACATCTCTTTGGAAACTTGCATTTACCCAGCAAAAACTACTAGAAATAAAGTTTGCATTAGTGGTTTTGTCTAGGACTCGGGGGTAGCTCAGCAGTAGGACACTTACTTAGCATGCACAAGGTCCAGGGCTCCATACCTAGCCCTGTACAAATTATTATTTGGTCCAATGAGATACAGGTTTTTCAAAGGCAAGGCCACTATTAGCCCACCAAGGACTCCCTAGGAGCAGAGACTGTTCTATAAGCACACAGCTAACTGTATTTGTTTGTCTATTGTTATGTCCCTTTGCTCTAAAGGCACTCACAGTAGGGAGATATGGTAGCAACGTAAACACCTGGAAAGTCAAGAATATCAGGGTAAAGCATTTGCATAGCAGAAGAAACAGAACAAGTCCCAGGGACTCCATTGTGCAGACCGGAAATACACCCAGCTGAGCACTCAGTGCCAGCCACCATGGGAGCCCCTGCCCCCAGCTGCTAGGCAGCCCTGTGGCTGGCCCTCCCCCTGCTGCCTCTCTAGCCTTCCTTCAGCTCAATCCATTACCTTCTGTTTACAGCCTCTTCAGACAGTTTTCCTTGGCTTGATGCCAAGCCAATTTGAATTAATTTTTCAAGCATGACCCTGTGAGTCACTATATTAAATGCCTTCCAGATAGTTCTCATTGCTGCATACACACGGTGTATTTGGCCAGCCATCTGTAATCACAATGAGGTGCCTAGCTCAATGCAGGGGCACCAAGCACTAGCAACACCAGTCTCTCAGATGGTGCTGGAGCAGGCCAGACTGCCTCATGGCCCACAGACCTTTAGCAATCGGAAGACACAGGTCAGCCACAATAGAACCAACAATGACTAGCTTCCCTTTTTTGAAAAGCAGCCTTACGGACATCTATTTCATGTACTATATAGATTACTCATTTAAGGTGCAATAGTCACTGTTTTTTTTAAAAGTATATTTCCAGGTACATGCCATCATCACCAGTCAATTGTGGAACATTTTCATCCCCCTAAAAGAAACCAGGTACACTTCAAGCTATTGTTCTCCTGCTGGCCCTTCTCCTGGCCTCGGCAACTGCTGATCTATTAGTCTACAGAGTCCCTGAGTGTGAATGTTGCTTGAATGGGACCATATGCTAGACTTTATTGGTCAGCATCTCTAAAGGAAAACTGCCAGGAAGCTGGAGCCTGTTGTCAGTTCCCTCCATATTGAGAGGAGGGTGGCCAGAAAAGGAACTGCTGATCAAGGGGCTTCTGAAAAGAACCAGTCCCATGAGCCCTGAAGCCAGAGGGTCTTGTGCCCTTGGAGACCTGCCCTGGACTATTGTCCCTAAAGGATTAGAAAGGGGCTGCTCCCTGTTTCCTTCGCAGGAAGATGCTAGAGAGAGTTTTGCCTGCTTATGGGACCATGAAAAGTCCACAGCTGCCTTGGATGGTAGGTGGCCTGCTTTCTGAAGAGCTGTTCCTCCAGTACCTAGAGTCCAGTTTGGAATGGTGTCCGCTGCCACCTGTCAGCCTCCTTCCTTGTCTTCTTGAAGTGAGCTGGCTTTCCTCCCATCTATGGGAGACTTATGGGCAATGGTAGCAGTCTCCCCACAAAGGCATAACTGGAATCTCTGTGCAACCCAGAAAAAAGCAGAACCTTTCAAGGTTGAAGATTTACAGGTTATCTGGCCTAAATACAAATGGGCAGCCAACCAGCCCAGAACAACTCCAAGGACTCTCTCAAGCTTTGATTGTCCAGCAACGCCCTGCCCCTCCGCCCCTCCGCCCCTCCCAATCCCCTGACTGTTGTGGAAGGTGTAGCTCAGAGGTAAAGCATTTGCATAGCACGGTTTAGGGCCTCATTCTCTGCAATGAGAGGGGGCTGCAGGGAGCACTGTCCTTACCTAGCAAAGAATCCTCCTTCCTACCACAAACTGCTGGGCCTCTGAGTTTTGCTGCTGCCCAGACCTCAAGGAAAATGTCTCTCCTTGACAGTCCAGAAGAGATTCAAGGACCAGTGTTACTCCATATTGAGACCTGTTTGGCTAAGAATAACAAACAAACCCTACGTAGGATTATATTATCACTGTCTACATTAGAACGCGCTCACTCTGTCTCTATCACCCGTCTCTTCATATGTATCTATCTATCCACCCACCATCTATCTGTCTGTCTGTCTATCTATCTATCTATCTATCTATCTATCTATC
>LOJH01029755.1:0-13275 GCA_001685095.1 Ellobius talpinus
TTGGAAGAGCAGGCAATGCTCTTAACCACTGAGCCATCTCTCCAGCCCATGAATTCCATTTTGTTTGTTAGTTTAATTTTGGTATTTTTTGACTTTATTGGTTTTTTGATTTTCTTTTTCTTCAGTTTTTTGAGACAGCGTTTCTGTGTAGCCCTGGCTGTCCTGCAACTCGTTCTACAGACCAGGCTGTACTTGAACTCAGAGATTTGTCTGCCTCCGCTAAGATTAAAGAGCCCAGCATTTGTGGCATTTTATGTGCGTCAGTACTTTGCCTGCGTGTATGTCTGAGGGTGTCAGGTCCCCTAGAACTGAAGTTACAGACAGTTATGAGCCGCCGTGTGGGTGCTGGGAACTGAACTTGGGTCCTCTGGAAGAGCAACCAACCAGTACTCTTAACTGCGGAGCCATCTCTCAAGTCCCTTGCAGTTATTTTTTTTCTAAATATTTATCTATTTATCATGTATACAATAGTCTGTCTGTGTGCATACCCGCAGGCCAGAAGAGGGCACCAGACCCATCACAGATGGCTGTGAGCCACCATATGGTTGCTGGAAATCGAACCCAGGACCCTTGGAAGAGCAGACAATGCTCCCAACCTCCGAGCC
The DNA here is from genome assembly GCA_001685095.1 of Ellobius talpinus. NCBI lineage: Eukaryota > Metazoa > Chordata > Mammalia > Rodentia > Cricetidae > Ellobius > Ellobius talpinus. The sequence goes on from LOJH01029755.1 coordinate 606, forward strand.
ATCTCTCCAGCCCTATTTTTTTTTTAAAAAAAAAAAAGAGAAAAAGAACATAAAGCATAAAGTTGGGTGGGGAGGGAGGTGAGGAGGATCTGGGAGGAGGAGAGGGAGGGGAAACATGATCAAAATACATTGTATAAAACCAAATAAACAAACCAATCAATCAGCCAACCTTGCCATGGTGGTGTGCATTTATAATGCCAGCCCCGAGGAAGCAGAGACTCCTTCTGCTCCTGCATGGCCTGCCAGCAAGCTCCAGGCCAATGAGAGGAACCTGTCTCAGTAAACAAGGTGAAGGCTCCTGAGTAACTGAATGACACCCTCAGGTTGTCATTCCATCTGCATACTGACACATGTGCTTACACACATATGAACACGCTTTCACACATGTCCATACACAAGCATGCTCATACAAGTGTGCACACACATGAACATGAGCACACACATGTACATATACATGAGCATGCTCACATACAAAATAAATGGGTATTGGCTTAAGCCACCAAGTTGGTGTTTTCTTTTTTTGTTGTTTTTTGTTGTTGTTACAAAGTAATAAAAGATTAATCCAAACCACAAGTTTAAATATTTAAAAGTCCCTTGTCAAACTTAATCACTGTTAAAGTATGTTGTGCCCATCTGTAGTGACAAGTGTCTTCACAATAACCACAAAGGCTGGGGTCATGGTCATAGTTCCCTGATGACTTGGGATTCTGGGCCAGGAGGCAGCTGCCTGGGGGAGGGCTGGCCCCTTGGATCATAGGCCAAGCCTGTGGTCTTGTGTTTTTTTTTCTTATCATCTCATTCCTGTTTCCATCTTGGACTGGAAGGTGCATAGCCCATCCCAGAGAAGCCAAATTCCAGCCACTCCTCTGCAAACTGCTGGCCCTTGAGAGCAGGGTGTGGTTTGCCTTTGGTTTCCTGCCTGATTGGGGAGGAATGCTGCCAGGATGTGTGCAAGGTGAGATCTAGGGAGAAGGGCCATGGCTGGGGGGCACGTCCACTTGGACCCCTGGACTCCTCATCCCCCATGGATGAGCTGTTGACTCATTTACAGCTGAGGCCCCGGGGGAAAGGACTTTCGTGTCTCCAGGTGTTGTAGTAGATGCATGTGCCATAACCTCCACGAGTGACATTTAGTCCATTCATGATGTTGTGCGAACACTATTTCTTTCTAATGCTGGAACTTTTTTCTTTCTCTAAAAGAAAGCCATGTCTCCATTAAGCAGTCACTATCTGTCCAGACAATCACTAATCCGTGCCCCATCTTTGTGACTTTATGTATTCTGGATATCGTATGGAAATGGGATCTACAGTGTGTGGCCTTGTGTGTTCTCTGAGCGTGACTTCAGGCTCCTCTGTGTTGTGGCTATGGTACACGGCTAAACCATGCTAGCATCTTAGGTGGTGCTGGGCTGGGGGTGAGGAGACTCCAGCGGACAAATGCTACCTCTTTGTCCCTTTCTGCTCTGTGTGTTTTGGGACCTGTCACAGTGGAGTATTCTACTAAAGCCTGGGGACCCCCAAGAAACAGTCAGTGTCATGATGCCTCCTGGTCTCTGCAATCTGACCCTGAATCCTGACTAGCAACAGCAGATGCAGCTGGAGGTCCCAGAGACTGGTTCCCAGTTCTCTCTGGTCAGGAAAAGCCACAGCCTGTTTGTGGTGACACTTTTGAGGTCACAGAGGGTGTCAGGGGGAGGAGTGCATGGCCTTGGGAGTTGGGGCTGCCTCACTGCTGTGTCTGGAAGGTGGCAGGGGTGGAGGGGGCGGTGCTGGCTTGGCACCAGGGGAGGCAGCAGGCCTCAAGAGCATCTTAGATCTTCAGCAGAGCAGCTCATTTTTCCAGAGAAACTTAAACCCACATTGTTTGTTCTCTACTCTGCAGACGCCTCAACTGAGGAAACCACTGGAATCTCATTTGTAGGGGAATTTGGCCCCAGAGCCCCCTCCCCACCCCTTCCCCACTCCCTAGTGGGAGAGCGCCAAGACTTCAGTCACTGCCACCAACTCCAGCAAACCCCCAACCACAGGAATGCAACCCGGTCACCTGGGGACAACAGAATGAAGTGGCTGGACAGTGAATGGACCGCAGGCTGTCAGCCTGTGCTGTGTGTGTGTGGAGGGGGGTTGGTTGTTTTGTGACAAGGGTATTTGGATTCGGGGTCCCCAGGCCTCAGTGTAGATCCAACCCTGGCACTCTGGTCATGGAATCTTGGGTCGTCACCTCTGTGACTGACCATACTCACCTGGCCAATTCAGCTCTCAGCCAGACCCATGTGAGGAGCTGACTTTGGCCAGGAAAGCAGAGGCACAGCAAGGGATGATGGGAGGAGTGGGAAGGGTAAAACCTGCCAGTCTGCAGGCTCACAGGCTGAGCTACGAAGCTCTCAGTATGGCTCCTCGGGGTGAAGTAGGCCTTAACTTAGCAAGTGCTGTTCCAGGTAGTTTCCGTATCTGATAGCTTTTCTCTTCACAAACAGAAAACCGAGGTGGGGGTGGTGGTGAGGGGACAGGAACAGGCACAAAGGGCAGAAGCTGGGAGGAGTAGCCACCCCCTAATGCTATCTATGCTTTTACTGCATAAACCACTGGTCCCCAGTTTGGTGTCAGACTTGTTTCTTGGTAGGATTCTGGAATTAGGGTTTCCCACACCACTGTCTTCTATTTTTACTTCTTCCTTCCTCCTTTCTCTCCTCCCCCACCTTCTGTTTTGTGTATGTGTGTATGTATGCAAGTGCGCGTACACGTGTGGGGGGGGTGGGAGTGGTTGTGGAGTTCAGGGAACAAACTTCAGGTGTTATTCTTCAAGTGCCATTTATTGTTGTTGTTGTTGACACAGGAACTCTCATTGGCCCGGAACTTACCAAGCAGGCTAAACTGACTGCCCAGTGACCCTCAAAGATCATGAGTGTTTCCTGCTTCTCTGTGCTGGGATTACACATTTGTACTGCCATGCCATGTATTTTAAATTTTGTTTTATTTTAAAAATGTGGGTTCTGGGGTATTGAACTCAGGTCCTCAGGCTTGTAAGGCAACCACTTTACTGACTGAGCTATCATTACTCAGTCTGCCTGCCTGCCTGCCTGCCTCTTTCCCTCCCTTCCTCCCTGTTTTCCCTCCTTTTTACATGAGGTGAGACCCAGGGACTTTTGCATGCTAGGAAAGCGCTCTACCCCTCAGTAACATTCCTAGGCCTTAAAAAGAAATGATTTTTAAGATGGATCTTGCTAAGTTGTTTACACTGGCTTTGAATTTCTAATTCTCTCACCCAGCTCTCAAGCAGCTGAGATTATGGGGCACACCATTATACCCAGCTGGAATCATACTGGTTTTGAGATGGAATGGACCCGACATTAAGTTGTTTCAGTTGTCTGCTTAGAGAGGAAAGCACCCAGTCTTAGATGGGAAGCAGGCACTCATCCTAAGTCATCTGGGCAGAGCACACACCTATCCCAATCTTCATGGGCCATGGACTTTGTGCTCAGAGGTGTGAGGGATTTCAAGCTGGGCAGCACCCAATCAGATGTGCGTTTTGAAAATATATCTTGGCTGTATCAGAGATGACCTGCTGGAACAAGAGGGCACTTGGGAAGTCTGGGGGGGGTGATGAGGTGAGACATTTAAGAAATGATAGCTTTAAAATGTCAGAGGATGGCAGAGCTGGCTCAGGGGTTAAGAACACTGACTGTTCTCCCAGAGGATCTGGGTTTGATCCCCAGAACCCACAGGGCAGCTCACACCCATCTGTAACTCCAGCCTTAGGGTATCCAACGTATTCTTCTGGTCTCCAAGGGCATCAGACACATGTGTACACTAACACACGTGCAGGAAAACATCCACACACATTAAAAAGATAAAACTGAGATTTTTTTAAAAATTCTGTTTGTGTGTGTTGGTTTGTGCACATTTAAGTGCGGGTGTCCGTGGAGGCCAGAAAGAGCATCATATCCCTTAGTTACAGGGAGTTGGGAGCCACCCTATGAAGGTGCTGGGAACCAAACTCAGGTCTTTCCTAAGAGCAGTACATGCTCTTTCCTATGAGCATCTCTCTAGTCCAGTGGTCCCCAACCTTCTTAACGCTGTGACCCTTTAATACAGTTATTCAAGGTGGTGGCCCCCGACCATAAAATTATTATGTTGCTACTTCGTAAAACTGTAACTTTGCTGCTGTCACGAATTGCAATGTAAGTATCTGATATTCATGATATCTGATATGTAACCTCAAAGGGGTTGCAATCCACAGGCTGAGAACCACTACTCTAATCCCTGTACCTTTATTTATTTATTTATTATTATTATTATTTTTTATGCTGGCTGTGACTCACAGCCGGGGCTGCAGATGGCGGCTTAAAAACTGTCTAGACACTAATGCTCGTGAAGTCAGAGCACTTTTACTCATGGCTGCATCCTCAGGGCATAGCACAGTGCCTGGCACACAGACAGGTGCTCAACCAATGTTTGTTGAATGACCCTCTAATACGTTCAAATACCAATGATTAAGTGAACCTGTGAATGAATTGCCTACCCCGCCCAGACAGGAAAGAGTGGCTTTGATCAGAGTCTTCCGTTTCTGAGAAAACCAGCGGTTCCTGTGGCTTTGATCCACAGCCTTAATTCTCAACTGTTCTGCTCCAGCCAACAGCTCTGGCTGATCATTTCCTGTTTTCTGACCACCTTATCTCTCTTTCTCCCCAAATAATCTTTGGCTTTCTCTTTCTAGGTGACTCTGCTCCATGGCTCCACCCTCTAGTTCTTCCCCTCTCTGTCTCTGTCTTTGTCTCTGTCTCTGTCTCTGGCACAAGGGAGAGCTGACTAGCTGGATTAAGACCTCTCTCCCCATATCTAAGCCTCCTGGGGTGCTAGGACTTCCTGGGTCAGGCTTTAAGTCTCCTGGAGGGCAGAGGGCAGGAGTGGGGCTCGGGTTTGGTCCACTTCCAGCTGATGCTTATTAGGGTACAAGAGGGAAGAGCCTAGGGATGGAGGCTTGTCTGTGACAGAATAACCATGAACTTTGGAGTATCAGGGAGGGTTCCCTCAAAAAAAACAAAAACCAACCAACCAACAAACAAAAATCCCTGAAGACAGTAAGTGTTAGCTAAGCCAAGAGGGATCTGGAAGAGCTTGCTAGTGGCAGTCACTGCACGTGCAAAGGTCCTGAGGTAGGCGGGAGCAGTGATGACCTGCTTGAGGGGCTGAAACAAACACAGTGGAGCCCATGCCCAAACAGCGAAATGAAGCTAAGGAGGTAGCCTGGGGCTAGCCCCTGTGCACCAGACTAGACATTTTGGCTTCATCCCAAGGGCAGTGGGAAGCAACAGAACATTTGACTAGGCCCCGATGACCCTGTATTTTGAAAAGACCTTTGCTATAGTATGGCTAACAGACAGGGTGAAGGGTGAAGTGAGGAGCCGGGTTCCAGGGCTATGTCGCTGCTTAGAGAGGGGAGCAGCATCAGGGTGGTGGTGGAGGAGTTCCAGGCACATGACTGGCTTTGCGAAGTCCTGAAGTCATGTGTTCAGTGGGTACACTCAGGAGTCTGCCCTAGGGAGCCTCAGGGCCTTGCTGGACTTTGCCTCCCATGGCTGACTGTCTTACTGGGAAAACAACCTAAGGTAAGCCAGACAAGGTGAAAGAGCAAAGTCCCGCGGTAGGTTCAGACTGCACGTGCCAAAGGCACAAGGTTAGCGGGAGAAGCTCCCCTCATATGCAGCAGTGAGGACAGGACCCTGGAAAAACCACCACTAAGGTCACCCAACCACTGAAATTTACAGGAGTCTTGGTGCTAGGGATCCTCTATGTAAGTCCTGGGGCATGCCCCATGCCCTGGCAAAGACCCTTCCTTAGAGTAGTAGGGCTGAGGGCTGAGGGCTGAGACCTGGAGGATCTGGGGCAGCTGCTGAGTCGCCTGGCCAGTGAGAGGGGCTTCCAGACCTGGTCTCCCTTTCTTCCTCCTGTCTCTGACTCAGTTCTTGGAAGTTCATTCCTCTGTAACCTGATTACTCATGGAGCCTCCACCCTTCCCAGGCAGGTCCGCACCCTTCCCTGGAGGAGGGGTTGGTAGGGGAACCCTGAGGTTGTGAATGTGTAAACCTAACAGCCATGTCCCCCTCCCCCGCGCCAGAGTAAGGTCTGAGTCTCCCCTTTGGGGTGGGGGAGCTCTCCAGGGATATGGACACTCCTTAGCTTTGGAGTTAGGAGCTCCTAGGAGCCCACCAGGAGTGTTTGCAGACAGGAGGCCTTGGTGCCAGTAACCTGTGAAAGCTGAATGGTTGGCCGGTGTAGGTGGGTTGTAGGACCTGCAGTCCCTTCCCCCCTGCAAGTCCCTGATACTGAGGGCTAGCTGTGACTCTGCAGGGCTCCGCTGTGGGGGACAGGCCAGCATGGAAGAGTGCTTTCTCCTCAGAGCCCATCCCTGCCCATGTCACCAGGAAGCCCAGGCCCCCTCCCCCTCCCTGCTGTGTCTGTGATGGGATCAAGAGTTGATGGGGTTGCTAGGGACCCAGAGAGTCTGGTCTCCAGCTGTCTTTTCCTTTCCTGTCCACCCTGGGGGTGGAGGACTGATTTTTGTCATTCTGTTCTCTGGCATCTGGTTCCCCAAGCAGGTTCACAGGCATGCTTTAGGTCAGCAGACCTTCGGGGAGGGTAAGAAGTCACAAGCCAGAAGAAGAGTTTCCAGTGACCAGCAAGGGCGTCTGAAGCAGCTGCATCATTTTATCCCCAGGCTGCCTGCTCAAGTCATGCAATCCAGGATGGCTCTTACCAGCCTGAGTGTACACATTCTCTCCCTTCCTGATCTTACTACATTTTCTTTCTGCCCATCCCCCTCTACCATGGTTGAGGATGCCCCAGAGAAGCAAGCACCCATTCTAAGACAATCCCTGATTGCTGGGGACATCAGGAGCCAGGGACACAATGACCAACAGGGACCCAGAGGTGCACAGAGGCCGTGGGAGGTTCTGAGGGTATGGTGGCAGCTTCGAACTCTCTTCTAGAAGTACTAAGGAAAACCAGTTGGACAGGGCAGAGCCACCCCGGTTACCCTGGAAAGATCATAAACCTCAGATAGCTGAGAACGGAGTGGTGATCATTGGAAGCATCCTCAGAGAGAAGACATGGTTTTAATCCAGAGAGAGACCTGGAGTCTTCTCCTGCCTGCTCTAAGGACACAAACTAGCAGGAGTTCCCTTGGGTCTACTCCAAGGTACCAAAATCCAGAGACCTGAGTTTCTTGGTGTCAAAGTGTCTCTGAGGCACCATTCCTGGGTGGGACACCTGGCTGTGAGATCTCACAAAATGCCAGTAGCCTGACCTTAACTCGCTTACAGGCAGAAACTTCTTTGGGTCTCACGTTGCTGACGCAGGATCACCCGAGGCAGAGCCACACGTTCTGTAACATCATCCTGGTGAGCGAAGGGTAAATTCTCTCAGATTGTCTGCTGTCCTTGGAGTCCCCTGGACCATTCTGACCTTCACAGAGACTGTACACGCTTTCCTTCATGTTGGGGATACCTCACCACCTTCCTCAGGATGAGTGCTTCCATGTGGAATGCTCTCCAGTGAGCGGTAGGAAACGGGGCCGGAAGGGAATTCCCTTTGGTGGCCTTACCTCCCTGGAGACGTGGAGATACAAACACATGCACATCCTGTGGAATTAAGAAGAGGTCACCACACCCTGGAGGATGCGTTGCTCAGAGCATTCTCTCCAAGCTTTTGAGTCACCATCTCTTCCCTGCAAACGCCCAGGGGCAACGCAGACTAGGGACAGGGCTATTTGTCCTCCGAGTTCTGTCTCCCTGGGCAAATGTAGAGACACCTGCCCGCTTCCGCTCCTGGTGAGCTTTGGCCAAGGGCTCCTGGCTAGGCCTAGCCTTTCCATGTATCAAACAGGGCCGTTAGAGTCACCCTTATATGGTGGCTGTGAGGAGTAAACGGGGCTATATTTCACAAGCAGGAGGGACGTCAGCAGTATGTGTCCCTCCTCATCTTTCTCCTCTCCCCGCTCCCTGGAGAACATTCTAGGAAGGCTTACTCAGTTCTAAAAAAATTGATTCGTTTACTGGTTTCCTCTGTGCTCTAAGAAAGGTACCTATTTATTGGAGCAGTCTGCAGGTATTTCTGACCTAAAACAGGGAAGAGAGAGAAGGAAGGAGGATAGGGACAAGCTTTGGAGAGAAGAGAAATTAGGTTTCCCGACGTAGCCCCAGCTGGCCTGCAATTTGCTATGTAGACCAGGCTGGCCTTGAACTCACAGAGATCCCTTGCAAGACTCCAGTTAGGATTAGGAAAAATTCAAGGAAACAGTTTGGAAGTACCATTTTCACGTTGCCATTCCTGATAACTGAACCGCCTGGGCGATGTCACTGGGAGAAGACAGACGGGGCATGCTCCGTGTGAGGGAAGCAGCCAGCGCAGTGGTTGCTGCTGGGCGCTCCTAGGCATGCCTATAGCCTCCCACAGTCCACTGGTGTTTTCTGAGTGCAAGGATGGTCATGTAAACTTAAGAGCCACTTGGGGAAGGGCAGGTGGATCTTCTTGAGTTTGAGACCAGCCTGGTCTACATAGCAAGTTGCAGGACAGCCAGAGCTACATAGTGAGATCTTATCTCAACAAACAAAGAGTCACTTGGGGACCTAGGTCTGTACTTGCTATCCCTGCCTGCGTTGTTAGATTGGAGGCCCCTTGATGACGGGGACTTTGATTTTTTTTTCTTAGATGAGGAAGACTGGTATGGATGGCCTGGATTCTTTCTGAACTTGGGCTCTGCCTGAAGCCCCAGAACAGAATTCTGCTCAGGGTTGGATCATATCCCTATGTTTGCCTGAGCCTGCCCTTGAGAAGGTAGGAGGAGGGTAACCGGCAAAGCATTAAGTGTCTCCTGCCTTGTGCTGCCCAAGGAGATTGAGAGAATAACAGAAAAACAACTTGCTCCAGCCCAGCCCCAGAGCTAGACTTGTCATTTGGGCGCGTGAAAAACTCCCAACCCCACCCAGGAGGTTCTCAGAGTTCCAGGTAAGCTGTGTCTGGCCCAGAGATCTTCCCTTCTCTGACTGTGTCTCACCCGGGCGGGGCAGGGGCCTAGCCAAACCGGCGTTCTATCTCGTGGCAGCGAACGTGTTTGCTTGTGTTTGGCAAAGTGGCAGGGGTGGGGGTGGAGGTCACGATGACAACAGCTCAGAAGCTTCTGTAAGAAAGGAACAAAGTGTTTGCATTGTGGACAAGTTAGGATCCGTTCGTGTGGGTCAGAGTTTGGGCAGCGTAGCTCAGAACTCAGTGTGGCAGTGGAATAAAGCTGTTCATACTTTGGTTTAGATTGCTGCAATTCTATTACTTCTGAGCATGGATCGAATGCCCATAGGTGCAGGCTATGGTACACGTGGGGTTGGGAAACACAGGACAAGGTCAGGACCTTGTAAGAAATCCTTCTCGCTAGAAGTGCAAGCATGGGCCTGACTCTTCATATTGCAAAGAGAGTGGAGCCATGACAACAGTGTCAGTAGGTAGCACTGTGGGAAGTGGGACACACAGGACAGAGAAGTTAAACCTTCCTCCTCCTCCTCTTCTCCCCCCCTTGGTTGAGACAGGGTTTCTCTGTGTAGCCCTGGCTATCCTGGAATTTGCTTTGTAGACCAGACTGGCTTCAAACTCAGAGATCCACCTGCCTCTGCCTCTCGAGTACTGGAATTAAAGGTGTGCGCCACTACCGCCTGGCTACAAAGTTAAACTTCTTGAAGGTTAGAGAAGACCATCAATGCAGATGATCTGAATCTTGGAAAATGAATACATAGGTAGCTTAGTAGTTAAGAGCACTTGCTCTTGCGAGGATTGGTTCTATTCCCAGAACCTACATGGTAACACATGGCTCTCTGTGACTGCGGTTCCAGGGGGCCTGATGCCCTCTTCTGGCCTCCACAGGTACCACCTACACGTGGTGCACAGGCATACATGCAGGCAAAACAGCCAAACACATTTTAAAAAATCTTAAAAAGAAAAAAAAGGAGTGATTGAATAGGGATTCAAGAGGTGGAGAAGTGGGGGTGTAGAATCAGAGCAAAAGGACAAGGGGGTAGAAACAAAGCGAGTAGCTTAGCCTCAAGTGGGGAGGAGGCAGGGGGAGAGGGGAGGAGGGAGGATGAGGATTTAGTTTTTACTGAGCGCTCCACAACCACCAGGTGCTGTGCTAGGAGCCTCGCCCATCTCGTCCTTTCAGCACTCCGAGCAGTTGGGTACAGATGCAGGGCCTCACTCGGAGGATGTAGATGTTTGAGCCAGGTTCAGTCGGGTCTGTTTGCATCCACGCATGTGTCCTGACTGCACTCTACAAGATTTATATCCTATAACATTTTTAGGGTTCTGCAGGGGTGATTTAAGGACAAGCTGGATTTTAGTCTCATATTTAAAGTATGATCAACAGACTCTGAAATGTGTTATATAACAAAAAGGCATTTCTTCCATGCCTGTGCCTATTTCTGAATTCTTTATAAGTGTATCATTGACGAGAAAGGCTGCACAGCCTGTTCAGGTCCATAGGAACCCACAGCAACGGGAGCAAGGGAGAGGGCTCGGTTGGTAAAGAGTTTGCCACATGAGACTGAGGATCTGAGTTTGGATCCCCAACACCCATATAAAAAGCTGGGTATCATGGCATTTGCCTGTAATCACAGTACTGGGGAGGCAGAGACAGGAGGACTCTTGGAACTTGCTGAAGAGCCAGTCTTACTGAATCAATGAGCTCTAGGTTCAGGGAGACAGTCCTGTCCAAAACAAAACAGACAAACGTGGATGGCTGCAGAGATGGCTCAGTGGTTCAGAGCCACTGCTTATTCTTCTGGAAGACCCACTCTTGGTTCCCAGCACCTACCTAGGAGCTTACAAGCATCTGTAGCTGCAGCTCCAGGGGCTCTGAGACTCTTCCTGACTTCCTCAAACACCAGGCATGCTCACGGTGCACACATTTACTTGCAAGAAAAATGCCCATACACATAAAATAAATAAAATATTTAAAATATATCTCAGGACTGGAGAGTAGACTAAGTGGTTAAGAGCACTTACTGCTCTTGCAGAGGACCCAGGTTCAATTCCCAGCACCCACATGGTAGCTCACAACCATCTGTTAATTCCAGTCCCAGGAAATCTGATGCCCTTGTCTGACCTCAGTGGGCACCAGACACACAGGCAAAACATACTCATATACAAAAAGTAATAAATAAATGAGCCTAAAATATACCTCCAAACCTAAGATGGAGGAAAATACCAGAAGCTGATCTCAGGTATCCACATGCACTGGCACATAGGCAGGAACATATAAGCACACACACACATATATGAACATACATACATACTTTCACATGCTAAGTAAATAAATATACAACTGAGCACCCTCCAAGCCCATCGGTCTCCATTACAAGGCAGTTGGATTTCCCATCCAAATTCATTCTTTTCCCTCTTCGTTCAGAAATGCCTTAACGGTAAATAGTAAATAAGAAAGGGAAAGCGGTTTGATAGAGGATGGCGGCCTAGTGAGCAGGGCAGTGGAGGCTGCAGGCTGACATGTATATGGCAGAGCTTGTAGCTGAAGAGGGGAGCTGAGCTCCCGAAGGAGCCTGGAGAAGCACAGGACTTTGACGGGCAGGGTACAGCAGAGAGCTGGTTTTGCTGAAAGTCTGTAATGGAACATCAGACTTCCCGGACCCTTTAGAGCACACCGCTCAGCCAGCCAGATGTTTGCACTGCTCTACAGTTCCTTCCTTCTCCCACATTAGAGGCTCGGGTTGGAAAAAAATTAAATTGTCTGGGGGAAGATTAGGCCAGCTGGGTTTGAAGGTGGCTCCTAGAACAAAGCCCATCGCTGGCTGGCATTTAGAAGTCTCCAGGCAGACAGAAGAGCCTGCCGGGAGACAAAGCCTCCCATTCATCTCCTCTTATCCATGTGCACAGGGCTTCCAGGAAACTTTGTGCTGCTCCCTTCTCAAATGTGAATGGACAGCCAGAAGCCAGGAGCTATTTGAGGAAGCCTGAAATATGAACTAGAAAGACTAAGATAAATAAACTGAAAATAAGATCTCTAAAGAAACAGAAACAGTTCACAGACCGGAAGGAACTTTAAAAGAAAGAATTCAACAAGATACTGTATCTATTAAACATGAGCAATGGGGTGAAAAGGGAATAAATAGCAAATAAGTCAGTTGGATATATATATATATATATGTAACTAAAATTCGGTGGAAATGTTGAAATAGAAAATAAAGCAAGAAGGAAAAGAATCAGAATTTTTGTTAGAGAAAAGAGAGAGGAGTCAAAAAGCAGCCAATGAGCCGGGCAGTAGTGGGTACACCTTTAATCCCAGCACTCAGGAGGCAGAGGCAGGAGAATCTCCATGAATAGAGGCTAGCCTGGTCTACAAAGTGAGTTCTGGGACAGTCTGAGCTGTTACACAGAGAAACCCTGCCTCGAAAAACCAAAAAACCAACCAACCAACTAAACAAACAAACAAACAAACAAGCAAAGCAGTTAATGCAAGATGTCTGAATTTGATCAGTAAGTATCATTTTCTCATTCAGTGAAGGAGGTATTGGGGATTGAACCCATGGCGTCATGAATGTTAGGCAAAGCTCCACCAATTGACCATTTCTCTCTCTCTCTCTCTCTCTCTCTCTCTCTCTCTCTCTCTCTCTCT